>LIEC01011068.1:15518-39659 GCA_001925005.1 Drosera capensis | reverse complement strand
ACATCAAGAACAGGCAAAATTCAGGAGATCGTTATTTAAATTCTATATTATTCTACAGGTTGCATCGCTACCCTTCTGGCAAATAAATCAAGTCAATCAAGTACAACATAATTTTATTCTTTATTTAGCATGCAGGTACGTGATCACACAATCACATACATCAAATCACGCACACATAATTTAGGGTAACGATGTGTGTTATCTCGTCATTTTTAGAAATTCAGGAAAATTCTTCAGAAAATCCCAAGCTTAATCCTATCCCTCAGTATTTATCGCACCTACATAATATTGCAACATATAAATATTATTGCACGATATTTTAGAATAATATTCATAGATTTCCGTATAATTAAATAAACCTCATAATGTGTTACAATAACACATTATATTAAATTGTTTCACTATGCAAAAAAGAAATACGATAAATTGTTATAATAAATCGTTTTATTAAATAAAAGGGCCCCTTCCTTCCTTCACACTGCTCGCAGGAAGCAAACCCGGTGACGACTTCCGGCCGATTTTCGGTCGCAAATCCTCGGGGTTTCTCCGGCCAAGTCGTCGGCACCTAGGGGACGACGAATGCGGGGCAGCGCGGGCGAAGACGAGCCAGATTTCAGGCCATCGACTCCCGAAATCTGTCCAGCCAAATCGGCGGCGACCAAGGAAGGTCGGGATCTCGGGCTGCGGCGCGGCGTCGGGCTTCAGGTGGCGGTTCTCGTCGAGCGAAGGGGTTTCGTGCTTGGGTAGCCGAAATCGAGTCGACTCTCACTATTTCCGACGCCGGGATGGTGGGTCGGCTTGAGGAACTGGCGTCGCTGGATCCGGGAGTGTGCGCGGCATGAGCGAGGGTTTCAGGCAGGTTTCAGGGCGGGGTTCGGGTTTGGCTGCAGGTTATTGTCGGGGGTCGGGGTTTTGCCGAAAATTGGCCGGAATCCGGCCCGGGGTTATATGTAAAATAAACATAAAACGAAAATAAAAAAGCTTACCTTTTACTGTCGCTGTTCCTCGTAGGATCTGTTTTCTCTGGATGCAAATTTCTTCCTCGGGATTATGAGGTCAACCCGATTTGAAAAGTGCGTATATGGATAGGTGGTTGAGATATTCACGAAAACAGTTGAGATATTCACGCGACCTCAACCAATCAAATCGTCCAAACACATCTCCACTTATTTATTTAAATTTTATTTATTTATTCATGTATTATTTTTATTTTTTTTAGAGTTTTTCAGGATATTACATCTCTCCCACCTTTAAAGAAGTTTCGTCCTCGAAACTTAATTAAACTAAAGAACAGGAACTTACTTGAGAATAAATAGGGGTATCGTTTCTTCATATCCTCTTCGAGTTCCCAGGTTGCTTCTCGTGTGGTATGGTTAGTCCACCGTACCTTGACCATAAAGATAGTGTCTCCAAATCTTTAAGGCAAAAACTACCACTGCTAGTTCCAAATCATGCGTGGGATAATTAATCTCATATGGCTTCAACTGTCTCGATGCATATGCTATCACCTTATCATGCTGCATCAATACGCACCCCAAGCCCTGCTTGGAAGCATCACTATAAATACAAAACCCCTCTTCCCTTGAAGGTAAAACCAAGATAGGAGCCGAGGTAAGTCTGTCCTTTAGTTCCTGGAAAGCTTTCTCGCACTTCTCTCTCCAATCAAACTTCATTGATTTCCTTGTAAGTTTGGATAGAGGTATTGCGATCTTAGAGAAACCTTCTACGAACCTTCGATAATATCCAGCTAGTCCCAAGAAACTTCTAACTTCCGTCACATTTGACGGTCTAGACCATTCAGTAACTGCTTCTATCTTCTTAGGATCTACTTTAACGCCTTCTCCAGAAATCATATGTCCTAAGAAAGCTACCTCTGTCAACCAAAATTCACATTTCTTGAACTTAGCATACAGCTCATTTTCTCGTAACGTCTTGAAGGTAGTCCGTAGGTGCTCTTCGTGCTCTCGGTGATCACAAGAGTAAACAAGAATGTCGTCGATGAATACTACGACAAAATGGTCCAGATATGGCTTGAAGACTCTGTTCATCAAGTCCATGAAAACCGCAGGTGCATTCGTGAGACCAAACGGCATGACCACAAATTCAGTGACCATAGCGAGTCCTGAATGCGGTCTTCGAAATATCCTCTGCCTTAATACGTAACTGGTGATACCCCGATCGAAGATCTATCTTCGAATACACACTAGCTCCCTGAAGTTGGTCAAATAGATCATCGATTCGAGGTAAGGGGTAGCGGTTCTTGATGGTGATCTTGTTGAGCTCCCTGTAGTCAATACATAGTCTCATGCTCCCATCTTTCTTCTTCACGAACAGGACAGGTGCCCCCCATCGGGAAACACTAGGTCGTATATAACCTTTTTCTAATAATTCCTCAAGCTGAGTCTTCAACTCCTTGAGCTCAGCGGGTGCCATGCGATAAGGTGCTTTCGAGATCGGTGCAGCTCCAGGTACCAGTTCAATGCTGAAGTCCAGCTCACGAGTTGGCGGTAGTCCCGGTAGTTCTTCTAGAAACACGTCAGGATAGTCTCGTACCACGGGTATATCGTCGACACTCAATTCATGTTGCGTCGTTGACTCGAGACTGCATAAAAAGCCTTGACATCCTTTCTTGAGAAGCTTGCTCGCCATTATAGCAGACACTAGCTGTAAGTCAGGTATTGATCCATCGCCATGGAAGAGTAATCTCCCACCTTTTGGACTCTGTAGCTTTATTGTTTTCTTCTTACAGTCCATAACTGCCTTATATCTTTCAACCCAATTCATTCCGAGGACTATCTCAAAATCGTACAAGTCTAGGACAATCAAATCTATAGGAAGTTCTTCCTCTCCTATCACTACTGATGCTCGAGGAACAACTAGTTTACATGTCACTATTTCTCCTGTGGGTAACCCCACTTGTATTTGCTCTAGCATTGGTTGGGTTTTCATTTCATTCTTTACTACATACGATTTTGCAATAAAAGAATGAGTTGCTCCAGAATCAAACATAGCATATGCAAGTCGAGATAAAAGCAGAATGTTACCGGTTATGGCTGCTCCTCCATCTGGGGCTCCTGGGGGTTCATCATGTAGACTCGTCCCGCCGGCTGTTTTTCTCTGGCATCCTGATTAATAGACGGGTTTGAAGATTGGGCCGCAATTTGACCCGAGGTCGAAGACCTCCCAGTGTTGTAATTACGTCTGTTATCCTTCTTTGGGCAATCATATACCCTATGTCCTAGTTCACCACACCGAAAACATGCTCCAGAAGCAATCCTGCAATCCCTAGCGTAATGTCCCAACTTTCCGCAGTTGTGATACTTTACAGTGCTTGTGGTCCTATTTTGCCTACCACCTCCAGTATTCTGACTCCCACCCTGTGACATTTGTTCTCTACGAGGTGCCTTAGAGAACCTCTGAGTGTAGTTGCTCTGATGTGAGGGTGCTCCCCTCCTCTTCCTAGAGGTATTACCAGCAACCTCCGAGTTTGATCCACCAGCTTGTGGGCTCCACCCAATTTTCCTCTTCTTGAATCCTTGCCCCTGATTGTCATCTCGATCACGGATGGCATGTTCTACTTTTACTGCTCTGTCATACAACCTTTAATAGGTCGCAAAGGTTTGAGGAGCCAAGCCGATCCGCAATCTATAGTTCAGACCACCAAGAAATTGTCTTTGCTTCTCCGTATCTTGTGTATAGAATGACGGCTGGAATCGTAGCAAATTTGTGAACTTCGTAGCGTATTCCGACACGGACATAGCTCCTTGCTTCAGGTTGAGGAACTCATTCCTCTTTTCAGCCTGAAGGGACTCAGGATAAAATCTTGCTCTAATGGCGGCTTTGAAGTCCAACCATCCAAACCCTTCTTCTTCAGTTCTTTCTTCAGCAGTACTCCACCAGGCATCAGCTTCGCCTTCAAGATAGTATGAAGCAAAGATGATGCTTAAATGATTCGGACACTGTACTGCATCAAGTAACTTCTCAAAACTTCTGAGCCAGTCTTCTAGGTTTGCCGGGTCGCCTTCACCGCTAAAGCGCTTAGGGTGATAGGCATTTAGGCGACGGAGATATTTGTCACCATCATCTCCCTGATTTTGATTTTCCTTTTGAGCTTTCCTGGCTAATTCCCCTACTAGAGCCTGGATCGCGTTCACCAGAGACGCGTCAATAGGATAAGCATTAACTGGAGCTGGTGCATCACCCAGTACAGGTGGTGCATTAGCTGGCACACTCACAGGTCCTATTGACCCAGCATGAGAGCCTTGTTACTCAACTTCCTCTCCATCTTCTACTGGCGGAGCATTCTGGTTTTGGACCACGCCCAAAGCATTTTGGGGCACATCATCGTGACTGAAATAAATCATTTATCGATATTAAGCATATTTGCTTTCAAGTTTGATATCAGAGTAAAGCTCCGGATTTCATTTTCAAGTACATTATTCTCTTTACCATTCATGCAGAGCTCAAGAATTATTATCACTTCAACTCAGAGATAAACCAGTCGAGAACTTGGTTTCACACCAACAATCCAGGTTCAGGAAAAGAATCAACTTTTATTAATCACTAAGCAGTAAACAAGAAATAATGTTTGACATTCAAAGGAATCTAGTACGACCTCCACAACGGTCATTTATTATACTAGCTATCTATAATCTATAGCTATTTTATTAAACTTCATCTTCAATTTCTGGTACCAATAAATTCTTTGCTGGTCTTCCAACAAGTCTCTTCTCTTCTAAGAACTTTACATAATTTTTCTCATAATCGGGATGTCCCCACATGTGCTACTTTGCATCATTCCAGATCTCTTCACACATCCTCGGTCCACAAATCTTCCATCTTTCATTTGCAAAATACACTTCGCTAATGGGTTCACCATTCACCAAGAGATTAGCATACTTAGTCTAATGCACCAAAAATCTCCCATATGGAGGCAAGGTGCGTAAAACGGCTGCTGTCTTGTATACGGGATGCCTTAGCAGGTCGTGAATATTCTTTAACTCTCTAATAGCCTTAAGCGTCTTTGTTAAGTGCTCATGTAAGTCTCCCTCCCAAGGTGAAAGACGTGGAAGCCTTTGCCACGTTGGTACTGACGATATTCTCCTAGACTTTCGTTTTCCTAACCTGCGAAATATTATTCCCAAGTCAGACACCCAAATAATTGAATTATCAAGTACAATTGATCACTTAAAATCACGCCAAGAACATTTCTCCCAATTCACCAATTTCATCTTAACCAATACGTGGTCGCATTCTTACTCTTATCTTTATCTTGAGTGATTTCCTTGTCATTATCCTACGTTTCTTTCTTAAACCCATGGCTCTGATACCATTTTGTAACGCCCCGAGATTTCCTGTCCAATACCTGCTAAACACATGGCGTTATCGCCGCTCCAAAGTTTTCTTCGAAGCAAGCCGACAGGAATACAAGGGGTTTAAGTATCAGAAACATAGGATCTAGAAACAAATATCCAACATACATCGTCTTGAATTACATAAAAATCGTACTCCGAAAATATAAGCGAAATGTTACAGAAAGCCGAAACTAATCATCATCGCTATGTAACGGTCCCCTCCACGATCCTTTATTACTTGAAACGAATATGTAACCGTGAGCTTGGAAGCCCAGTAACACAGGGTTCATGTCCATCTCAGGGGTCTGACATGCTTATTATATCATGCATTTCCCATGCGCAAACAGGATGCAATACAAACAACACTGAACAATCATATGCCAAATAGAAACGTATAAATACGTACAATATAATAATAGTTCAAGTCAAAGAGGTTAATCCCTGTTTTATTATCACTGGCCGTTATTAAAGCTTTTACAGGTTAATGACATTCTATGTAATGTCATATCGATTCTCGTCATTTTTGCAGGATTAATGACATGTTCTGTAATGTCATATTGATTCTCATGATTCTTACAGGTTAATAACATGGCAGGAGTTACAACAGGAATTTAACGTTAATAGTATCGTCATACTAATAACAGTTAAACAAACAGGATTGTCGCTGCAGACGACCCAGGATGGTTAATAATAACCAAACACGGCCACCAAGTATATTTCAATTGATGCCGCTGCGTGCACGCGAAGGGAATTTCTATCCCTCCCTAGCTAGTCAGGATTCATAACTCTCCCTGTTATTATCATTTACAGGGATATCCTCATTGTTCAGGTTTTTACAGGATTTTCAGGCAGGTACCATGAAATTAAACATATTAATTCCATGTATAACAGGATTCAAGATTTTAAGGCATATAATATGAAACTAAGAATATTAATCCATGTATAGCAGATGACCACCATGGTGTTTGTAATTCGAGATTCCAGGCATATAATATGAAATTAATCATATTAATCCATGTATAGCATGTGACCACCATGGTATTTCATAAATTCATATAACGCTATATTTTGTAACGTTCTTAATAATTTTCAGGATTAATAATTCGTTAGAAAAATAATATCAACAAGTACAGGATATCACACATCAAGAACAGGCAAAATTCAGGAGATCGTTATTTAAATTCTATATTATTCTACAGGTTGCATCGCTACCCTTCTGGCAAATAAATCAAGTCAATCAAGTATAACACAATTTTATTCTTTATTTAGCATGCAGGTACGTGATCACACAATCACATACATCAAATCACGCACACATAATTTAGGGTAACGATGTGTGTTACCTCGTCATTTTTAGAAATTCAGGAAAATTCTTCAGAAAATCCCAAGCTTAATCCTACCCCTCACGTCGGGCTTCAGGTGGCGGTTCTCGTCGAGCGAAGAGGTTTCGTGCTTGGGTAGCCGAAATCTAGTGGACTCTCACTATTTCCGACGCCGGGATGGTGGGTCGACGAGAACGGGCGTCGCTGGGGACGGCGAAGCTGCGTCGGCTTCAGGCAAGGCTGGATCCGGGAGTGTGCGCGGCATGAGCGAGGGTTTCAGGCAGGTTTCAGGGCGGGGTTCGGGTTTGGCCGCGGGTTATTGTCGGGGGTCGGGGTTTTGCCGGAAATTGGCCGGAATCCGGCCAGGGGTTATATGTAAAAAAAAAGCTTATCCTTTACTGTCGCTGTTCCTCGCAGGATCTGTTCTCTCTGGATGCAAATTTCTTCCTCGGGATTATGAGGTCAACCCAATTTGAAAAGTGCGTATATGGATAGGTGGCTGAGATATTCACGAAAACAGTTGAGATATTCACGCGACCTCAACCAATCAAATCGTCCAAACACATCTCCACTTATTTATATAAATTTTATTTATTTATTCATGTATTATTATTTTTTTTTTAGAGTTTTTCAGGATATTACAACAAAACAAACGTGTTTTTGGCCGGTGGAAGATGAATAGTGTGATCCATCAGTGAAAACGTGTTTTTGCTTTTTATCCATTGTGCCAACAATTCTGGAGTCAACTCTACTAAGCCGACAGCATCTGTCCAATCTACAACTTAGTCAAACAAACCTGCGAGGAGCCAGCATTGGAAAGGGAAGCAGCTAGCTGAAAGAGTGTATATGGTTAGACAAAAACACATCGAGGAGGATGAAGCAGCCATACTCGATAATGTCTACATTTTAATTAGCCCTTCATATGTTTTGTTCGATTCTAGAACAATGCACTCTTCTATAGCCAGTGAATACCTCAAACCCAAGACCTTGACACTTGTACCTTGACTGGGAGAGACATTGTGACCTATAGCAGTGCGGTAATCAATGCATCGATAGTCATAGAGGATAAATATTAGATGAAATCCCCAGTGTAGGAGGGGTGTTCTATGATTTAAAGAAACAAAAGGAGAGAATGTTATTTTGTGTGTGAGTTTTGTGTGGTGTGTCAGTTGTGTTGCTTGACTTGTTTCGGTTAGGTACAGGGCAAAGGCCAGAGAAAGGGGATATTAGGAGGGAGTCTATATGGAATACACCCATAAAGAAAGTTACAAAATACACCCTATGTTCCACGAAAAAATATAACGGATTGACATTATATAGGTATCGATGTAAACTAAGACACACGTATAATGACGATCAAACGTACTTTTTTGTAATTTTATCGTGAAATATCAATGGTTTTATCAGTTACGCACTTCAACCAAACATATGTTATAGGACAATCAAACGAGATTTGATATGAAAATGAGATCTGTATTCATGTGTATATAATAATACAAAATATATGTGTGTTGTACTTTTCGTGGGACGGAGGGGTAGTATACTTCATAATCCATGGCTAATCATATGCACATACACAGTAAGATATGTACATACAAATACTCTAAATATAAATTCCTTCTTTCATATAAAATGACGTTAATTATATTCTCTCTCCGTCGTAAGAAAATTACAACACTTGTCTTATTTAGATATCCCACAAAAATTACAATATTTTCTAATTTGATAAGGAATACCATCAAATCATCTATAGTATATTCACTAACTTCTCTCACAGATGCTACAATAAATCTTATTTTTAATATTATTTCATATAAATTCAACACACATATAAATTTTCGATCAAAGTCAAAGTATTATAATTTTTGTGGGACGGAGAGAGTACTAAAGTATATTGATCCATGTTTTAAATTCTTGTACTAGGAATGGGAGACGTCACATGTTAATACTTAAAGGAAGACGAACATCAACGTGCGAAGGGCTATATAAAAGGATAACGTTTAGTTTCGTCATATATATGACTATGCGTATTAATATACCGCAACATAGAAAAAATATTTAATCGAATAAATTAAGAAAGTGTAAAAAAAGCCTCAACATAGAATTTGAATAAAATTATGCTACTAACGTTTCCTTAAATCTTTATTTTAGTCGAGCTCTTCGTTCCTTCATCGAGTAGAATTGTCAATTACTTAATCAGTAGTGAATCTCTCAGCTATCTCATCCTCAATATAGACAAGCAAATAGTCTTTTAAAAACTCATCATCCATTTTATTGCGTAGTTACGTCTTCACGATTTTCATACCTGAAAAAACACACTCTATTGTTGTAGTTGAAATTGAAAGAGTTAAAAAAAGTCGAATAAACCTGTAATTTGAATATAAATAAATTAGCAAACACATAATTATGAAAATTATTCTAAAAACAACTACAAAAAAAATTAAAATGTCATAGATTACCTCCAAACTAATGGATAAGTAACGGATTTTTCAGTTGTCTCCAAACTAATAAGAGGGATGGGAAGTTAATAACATTCTAGAAAAAAATATTAGATCAAATAAATTAAGAAAATGTAAAAAATAACCTCAATATAGAATTCGAATAAAATCATACTACTAACCTTTCCTTAATCTTTATTTTAGCCGAGCTCTTCGTTCCTTCATCGAGTAGAATTGGTCAATTAATTTATGAGTACCGAATCTCTTGGCTATCTCAACCTCAATATAGACAAGCAATTAGTCTTTTAAAAGCTCATCATCAATTTTCTTGCATAGTTATGCTTATGTCTTCACGATTTTCACAGCTGAAAAAACACGCTCTATTGTTGTAGTACAATTCGAAAGAGTTAAAATAAGTCGAATCAACATGTAACTTGCACAAAAGGAGCACTTTTTGTCTTGAAGATCTTTCCAACCATCATCCCGCAGTTGCTGAATCAATAACTTGGTCGTAGAAAACAAGCTAATGGCATTGAGAATATCTTGTCTTACTTGATACAAAGCTTGACAAACAAGGTCAGTGATCCTCATAATCTCTTTCATAACATTTAGAATAAAAATAAAATCAAAAGATAACAGCAATATCAAAACAGAGCGCGCATTGCCTCGTTCCCTGTAATTATGTTTTCCACTGGCAATATTTCGTAGAATAGTTATAGCACCCATATACATCTTCATGAGACTACAAAGTGATTTAAAATGAGAACTCCATCTAATATCCCATCGGTCTTCGCAGAGTTCCAATCTGATTTCCTCAAATGCTCAAGTTCATCGACCTGTGCCCACCTCATTCAACTCAGTCAAATGCCCAAGTTCATCGACCTGTGCAACCACTATTTCATCATTACGCTTATAAGAAGCTGTTATAACAGTAATAAACACACTTAAGTCATTAAAGAATGCATGAACTTCGATCGAGAGAAATCTTAAAATTATAGATTAAATCCTTTAGTAATTGATCGATTTGCTAAAATTAGGGTTTTTATTTTTGGGAAAATATTTGAAAGAAGTTGTTTAGGTAGGAAAATCAATGACCCAAAGTGGAAAAATTTGATTATTACCAATTGCACTGCACATGGCTTCATCGATGATTACGTTTTCACCTGATAATAGCCTGCAAGATTCAATCCTGGGTATTCTGAAAGGAAGTTGGAACTTCAAACCAACAAGTTGACCACGTTGTCATGAAAATAATAGCGATAACATTGTTTTATTCCTTTACAACAACCTATATACATATATACACCTAGGGTCACGACCTTATGATGGGGAAGGGGGATCAGCTCCCCTCCTGAGTCTTGGTCAGCTGTGTGATATCATGACTAGGCATACTGGTATGTATTGGACTGGTCATGGGAGATATGAGTGCATATCCTTCTTGCATGCATGTAACGATCCAGGGAGATCGTTTTGGTTTATGGGAATCTCACTGCAACAGACTCAGAATTTCAGTAAGAATTAAACCCCTGTACCGAATGACCCACGCATTAAAAAGAAATAGAAAAGGGAAATGTTGGCCTAAGTCACATGTGTACGATCTGTGTCTGATATGTTTTGAGTATTGTTGACGAGTGAGGTCACAATATGAGTTGACCATGGTTGTCTATTTAGTTTGGAGTTGGTGGGGGTCAGGGTGTTTGTCTTGGTCTTGGTTTGTGTCATCTCGTTTTGATGGATGTCAGGTGGCATTATTTGTAAGCTAACAGAAAAACTTATGTTAATGCTTGTTAGCCTTTTTTTTTTAAGAATGAATCTCATAAAACTGTAACCTTCATATCGAATTATTTAGAATAAATTATAAACGGAAGCGTACCTGAATCCCTAAGAGCAAATCTTTAATCCGAGTTGAAGATCGTCTGAGGTTAGGATATCTTCCAGTTGATACACACGTTAAGGTTTCTCTCTCTTGCGATGGGAGACCAGAAAGATATAACGCATGTTCAACCAGGGACCATAACCTTCATATATTTATAGTGGTTCTTAACTCTAATCAGTCCATCATCAATAAAGATCAAGCCCATGAGTATTTGCACAATTGGTCCCTATATTTTATAAGACAACATATTAGCCCACTTAATATTAATATTCGTAAGACCATCAATATTTAGACCAAACCGAAAGATAGCACATAATATACAATTAATTCGTATAGTTAAATTATCCTTGTACATGTAATATGATTCCATTAATCCAACAATCTCCCACTTGGACGACATACTCATGTATATGCACAAACCTTAGTATTGTATGTCACAATATAACCTTAAGAGCTCAATAATGTCATCAATTTGTAATCGTCATCAACCAATCCAGTCCATCAATCATACCAACATAGGATCAAAGAGATTTATATTACATTGATATAAGTAGATCCAACAATGATCACGTATATCAATATAATCAACGACATAGATCAAGTATAGGTGTGTAGCATGAAAATAACATAAAGTGTGGTCTAAAATAGAATGTCTATTTCCAACTGGTCCACCTTAAATTTTATCGAGATCAATCTCAAAACTATAAGAGTACATAAAACTGTAAATCTGCAGATATAATTTTTTTTTAAAAAAAAACTTAATCAACAAAACATATGTTTGACATCATAGAAACATTACAAAACAAACTCCCACTAAAATCCATAATCCTCAACTGATTTGACTCCCATATGAGCAACATGCTCATGAAACATTTTGGGTGGCAATCCCTTAGTGAGCGGATCCACAACCATGGAGTTAGCATTAATGTGTTCTATGGATAATTATCCTTTCTGTACTCTTTCTTTCACAGCTCAAAATTTGATGTTTATATATTTTTCCTTGGTCAAACTCCTGTTGTTTTGAGCATAAAAGGAGTGCTGACATGTTGTCACATAATAACCTTAGTGGCCTTTTAATGCTATCCACTAGGCGCAGTCCAATAACAAAATTTCACAGTCATAATCCTTGATTGAATGCCTATATAGCGTGATATAGATTTCAGACTATCCGGAAACCCAGCAAAATCAAAGTCGGTATACCTAATGATCTCAAGCTGATCCAACCTCCGATATTTGAGCATGTAATCTTTTGTTCTTTGTAAGTATCGCATGACCCTTTTGGCTGCTTTCCAATGGTCTATTCTCGGATTATTGAGATATCTGCCTAGTATCCTGATCAGGTCGTGTGTAAACTTGAGCATACATTAGACTCCCCACAACCGAAGCATAAGGTGTCTTCTCCATTTCCTTGGTTTCAAAAACATTCTTTGGGCACTAATTGGGATTAAATTTATCTCCCTTAGCAACAGGGGTGTCACCTGGTTTACAATCTTACATGTCATATCTCTTAAGAATTTTATCCATATAGCCCTTTTGTAAGAATCCGAGAATACCTTAGAGGCGATCTCGATGTATCTGAATTCCTAATACAAAAGAGGTGTCACCAAGATCTTTCTTTCAAAGAAATGATCATAGAACTTATACCCTCTTGACCTTTCAGAGTATCCAACAAAATAGCTACTAATTGTTTTAGAGTCCAGTTTCTTTTCATTTGGCCTATAAGGCCTTACCTCAGCTGTATAGCCCCAAATATGCAAGTGCTTTATACTAGGCTTTTTCCCAATCCATAGTTCATATGTGGTTTTAATGGTAGCTTTAGTTGGAACTCTATTAAGTATATATGCTGCAGTTTTCAATGCCTCTTCCCAGAGTGAGTCTAGTAAGGTAGTATGACAAATTATGATCATCACCATGTCCTTTAATGTTCGATTTCGTCTCTTACCTATACCATTCATGCTAGGACTACCTGACATAGTGTATTGAGGAACGATCCCACACTTCTCTACGAATTTCGCAAATGGCCCTGGGCGTTGTTCACCTGAACCATCATCTCTACCATAGTATTCACCACCATGGTCAGATCTAACGATTTTAATGCTTTTGCCTAATTGATTTTCAATTTCGACCTTATATGGTTTGAACACGTCTATTGATTGGAACTTTTCATGGATGAGATATAGATACCCAAAATGAAAGTAATTGTTTATGAATGTAATGAAGTATTGTTGACCATTTCTACATGGTATAGGAAATAACGTATAAATATCAGTATGTATCAATTCTAAGACATTTGAAGCTCTTTTGGCACCTAATCTAGTTTTGTTTGTTTGTTTATCCTTCATACACTCAATGCATATATCCGAATTTGAGGAATCAAGAGAATCAAGAATTCCATCTGACACGAGTTTTTGAATTCTTTGTTTAGATATATGACCCAAACGCTTATGTCATAGTGATAAGGAATTCTCATCAGTTAATTTTCTTTTAGTGCCACGGGAACTTACATGTAAGGTTTCATTATGTGAGGCAATTGTATCAAGCAAATATAGGTTATCATATCTGGATAAAAGATCGAAACCAATAAGATTTGAACCTTGAAAAAGACTAAATTTATTATTTCCAAATGAACAAGAGTAATAGAATTTGTCGAATGCGAAAACTGAAATTAAATTCCGTATAAGTGACGATACAATAAATGTCTCTTTAAATCCAAAAAAAAAATCCAGTCTTTAATAATAACCTAATATTTTCAATAGTCTCAACCTCAAACTGCTTGTCATCACTCACATAGATGTATCTTTCACCATCATTCAGTTTTCGACAGCTCAGACAACCTTGCATAGACACACTTATATGAGTAGTAGCATCAGAATCTACCCACCAAGTGTCTTTGGATACCAAAATTAAATTAACCTCAGAACA
This sequence comes from Drosera capensis, assembly GCA_001925005.1. Lineage (NCBI taxonomy): Eukaryota > Viridiplantae > Streptophyta > Magnoliopsida > Caryophyllales > Droseraceae > Drosera > Drosera capensis. The sequence goes on along the minus strand of LIEC01011068.1, from coordinate 25,747 downwards.
AATAAGAGCAAGAGACATACCCTTTTTTGCATGTCAAGAGTGGTAGTTGGTGCAATCTCTCTTTTTGTGATTAGTCTCCTTACAAAAGAAGCAACTAGATTCTATATTTTCAACTTTATTTTCCTTATTTTTCTTCTTTTGTGGTTTTGAGACCGCAGCTTTCTTATTTTTCCTTTTCCTTTTATCCTTAGAGGACGATGCCAAATGAGCACTTTCTGTCTTATCTTGCTTTATTCTTTCTTCCTCTTGCACACAATGTGAAATGAGTTCATTAAGAGTCTATTTCTCTTATATGCAGTTGTAACTGACTTTAAACTGATTGAATTGTGCAGAAAAAGAGAAAAACTAAATACACAAGCAATTCCTCAGGTAATACTAGCTTAAGTGCCTTTAGTTTTGAAACAGTATGAGACATTTTCAAAATGTACTTCCTTATATTCCCTTTGTCTTTATACCTCATGAAACCAAGATTACTCAAAAGAGTACTAGTTTCAACGTTTTCGTTTTTTGTAAAACGTTTCTCAAGCTCGGCAAAGAACTATTTGACATTAGTCTCTTCAGACATAGTGCTTCTGAATGACTCTGGAATTACAAGTTTCATGATCATAAGATTCATGTGATTTGGCGTTCCCACTTCTCCATCTCTCTCCTTTCATCAAAGGTAGATGTATCCTTAAGAGCAGCATGTTGCTCAATCCAAAGTGCAAAGTCTAAATCCATACAACCGAGAACTATCATTACGTTCTCTTTCCATTTCTTAAAGTTTGTACCGTTAAGCACATGGATACTGTTAATTTGCAGATATTGTAACAACAAAAGTACTGACTGAAAAAAGAACAAAAGATAACATAAACAACAAGCTTATAATTATTACTTGAATATAACTTTAATTTACATATTCAAATAATGATAAATCCTCATTACAAGATACCTAGCACAACTTTGATTTTAGTCTTCGGACAGAAAATCAACTTGTAAGTGGTACTCTTAGTATAACAATCAAATATTGACAATAAAAACATGTCAAACATTAAGCCTTTCTTTGGATCGACTTAACATTCACATGGAAAACTTAACAATTGCCACATATTTATTACCATAAGCATGTTTTAATTCCGGCCAAATAGCAACCTTCCTATGGGCTGATTACTAAACGCATGGAATTAAAACACACACAAAACATCTTAATATTCTAGATTATTCAATTTACACAAAAGATGTTATTTTGACAACATATTATTTCAATTAAGTAATCTAGAATATTAGACATACAAAAAAAATTGTATATAAAAATATTGTTAAGTATTGAATCTGAATCCAAATCTTACATATATATCATTTAATCATTTAAATGAAAATAAATCTGAATATAAATAAAAATCTTATCTTAAAATATTTTATTAGTATTTTATCTAAGTTTCAAATTTATCGCAAAGTCTTTTCTTATCCTTATCTCAATATACCAATCAAATCATGGTAATATAGGAATATAATGATGACATCAGCTGATGAAGGGCAGTTTCCTGAACATGCTAATTACTAGGTCGATTTCACTCACAAATCCGCTAGAGTCAAGTCGCTCGATTTGCACCCAACAAACCCATGATGACATTGGCAATAGTTTTATTGGAATGACCAAGTTTTGACTACGTACGGTCTAATATGCTCTTTATCAAATGCAGGATTCTAGCAAGTTTACATTCTGGAATTGTGAGCATTTTCGACTACAAAACCGAGATAGATGCTAAATCTCCTTGGTCAATTCTGAAAAAATAAACGTGCAAACAACATAAAATAGAATCCCAATAGTTAAAAGAAAATATCACAGGCTTGCACATTTCCTCCAAAAAATCAAACTTTTCAAATAATCCGATATGAAGAAGACTTTGATACCAATTGTTGGAATAAATCTCATAAAACTGTAACCTTCATATCGAATTATTTAGAATAAATCATAAACGGAAACGTACCTGAATTCATAAGAGCAAATCTTCAATCCGAGTAATGTCACGTGGTTTGTTTCTTATTGGTTCAGGAAAGATTGAGTGTTACGATTATATCGGAGGCTTTGAGATTTAAACACAAGAAAAAAAAATATAGAACACGATGAATGGGGGTAGAAGAGCAGAAGAATACTCATTGATTGCTAAGGAAATAAACAAAATTTTTGGGATTATTATCATCGTCTTTTCATGATTTGGCATGTGCTTGTCATGATATCTCAATTCTCGTCCTATCTCATATGCTTATGCATATATTCATTCTTCTTTCGACTCCTGATGTCTTTGGCTCAATTGATTGTTTGATATTTGATCTTTCGTTGAATTAGTTTTATTGGATTTCATTGATGAGCACCCATAATATAAATCGACTTTTTTTTAATTGTGATTTTTCTTTGATGGTGGTATATGGAGGTTTATCGATTTGTATTTGAATAGTGATCCAGAAATTAAGGGATTGATATATTTTGTTATCTTTTGGTATGTCTATTTTTATGATTTTTAGTTATGTCATACGGAAAAGTGGGCATGATCCCAATTTATTCATGCTTTTTGGCAAAAGTCGTTCGAGAAGAGTTAATATGAAAATTAATATCGATTTATGATCATATGTTCAGATTACGAATTCAATATATTTTGCCTTGAATTTTGATTTCCTCCATATTTTATTTGGTTGGTTCGTCGTGATAAACTTGATTTGTTGATCTTATTCCTTTGATGCAAGTTTTCTTTGACTCCCGACGATCATGAAATTGTCAAACAACTTGTACTCATTTTTACTTTATTTATTTTTTCTTTGTTCTTTTGATTTTTATTTTAGGAATAACGTATCAAGTTAATGTTGATCAAAATAGAAGAGAAGTTCAATGGATTTGGGATATCATAGACTCGTATAGGTTGATGTAAAAGTTGACCTTATCTACTGTATTATAGTTGAGCGATATTAAATATATGTTAAGTTCGATTGTATCAAAAATTGACTTCCGTGCATTATGAATTGTATTTCATAATTCATGTGACACGGCTTTAAAAATTCGAGACATGACATTAAACGCTTGGGCATCATTGATGACTCTTATTGGCTTTATTGGCTTGATGGTCACTTCTGTGTACATGTTCACAGAAGTTAGTATACCAATTCATGATACACACATCCTTACAAGTTGACCATGAAAGAATCTAGGGACATGAGTCAAGGACGGTAAAAAAGAAAGGTCATGATAAAGAGCATTTGCATATAGGAAAAGTAGATTCCAGTAGAAAAAAAGATAGGAGCTTTCCTACATATACTAATCATTGTACCACACACTTGGCTCTTTTTTCTCCTTTCGTATATCATATTTCTTATATTTCAAATTAAATATAATATTTAATTTTTTTTATTATTCAGTATATATTTTGAAAATTTTCGTTTTTTGTTTTAAACACAGTTTTTGGTTTTAATGACACAAGAAAATTATGTCATTGACGTCAAGTTGAATTATATAATTTAAATTATCATTAATATTTTTCGATAATTTTTTAAAAAATGATGTTTGATCGTCCTTCATCTCAATAAATACGTATAATCAAACTGTTATATTTAATTTGAGACGAAGATAATACTTGTAATATAATTATGTAAGTTGTCCTATGCCTATTATAAGCATATTAGATGTATCTAACATTTTCACCTCACCCGCACATTGGATGTAACTAAAATATGATATTATATGGGACGTACCAGGGTTAGAATGGCTGCAGTCAATTGATCGTAAACCCTATAAAATGAGAAACACAAATGATAAACGCAGAATAAAAAAGAAACCCCTTCAATGTTAAGAAATCCTCAGGGTTTCACATTCTTGTCAATATGTGTTCTATATCAAATTATAATGGTGCGGGATGTGATGTTCTAAAATTCAATGTTCAAGAAACTTAAATGATGTTCCCTCTATCATATTAAGATTAAAATCTATTTTAGCAACCCTAATAAGCATAAAGTTCACCTAGATTTAACTTGACTTGTATACAAGTCAAAGTGACAAAAACCACATCTGCTTAAAGTTGTGCTCGAATTATCAAGTGTGTCAAGTTACAGAAAATATGTTAGTAGGAGTATTCTGTATTCGATTTCCAAATATCGACTCTTTCACAAGTTGAAACTACGATAACGTTAGATACATTGCTAACGGGAGGGAGCATTGACAGCATTGTCATTGAGAATCTTTTTCTTCTTCTTATTTATTTATTTTATTTATTTATTTATAGGAGAATCTTCATAATTTTTTTTATGAAATTATCTAAAACTCCCCTGGAAAAGTAAGTGCATGCTTTCATCAAGTAGCTAGTCAACTAAATTCTATACAAAAATAAATCGAGTAACCAACTTTAGTAGGAGTAATTATTAGACCCACAAAAGTGTTAAATTATTCTCTTTGATTATACACACCAAATATTTCTACTTTCCACGCTGCCTCTACTTTTACCACATACTAATCAACTAACATAAAAGCTGAAATTTGCACTGTAGTTATTTTTCCTGCTTTTGTAGTTTTTTTATTTATTATTGATAAATCCTGTTTTTGTAGTTTGTTGGGTGCATCTGAAAAGCCATCACTAGAAAAAGAGAGAGAAAATTTGAAAGTGCCTTTGTTGTGGTAACCACATGTATACATACTTTAACATCATTATTACAGCTGAATACGTCAGGAGGATCGTTGAATACCTCAAAATATAGACAGAAGAGCAAATATTACAGCTGGGTTTGTACTATTTTAGGTGAACTAATTCCACATTATACAGCATATTGTTGTGTGGAGTTGTTCATAGTACATGTATTTTGAATGTCCTATACAAGGCAACTAATAATTGTAACATTGACCACGTCACACAACTTCTGTTGAAATTTCAACCGTTATCTTTCAGATCATGTAAAACTCGATACAAAACTCGATACAAAACGTCATTGGATCTTTGTAAAAAAAAAAAACAGGATTCAAAATAAGATAACTTATCATGATCTGATCTGTCAACATGAGGGGGTCGTCATTCCAGGATTGATACTGTTGGAGGACATTTGACAGTGAAATTCTTATATATCTCATCATTACCAACATTTGAACTTAGATTAATAACATAACAAATCAATGTCTGAACAAGTTGGTTTCACTTCCAAGCTTAACTTTGAAGAAATGAACATTCAACTCGACAACTGATGACATCAATAATATAAGTCGGCCATCGTAAACTAACCATCATCACCTGAACAATGTACTGTAGATTTCATCTTCATAACAGCTGATAGCAACGAAAGCAGAAAACATCGGTTCTGCATTGGTTGTGAGATCGTTATCAATCATCTATGTGCTCGCCCAGCTCTCGACATTCTTCGTTTTCTTATTGTCCTTCCTCGGCGCCTACTACCTTTATCACAATCATGCAGGTATGCAACAGCCAATGACATTGCATGGACGTACATCACGCGAAAAAGCGAGGTTAGGATTATTTCGTCAAAAGCGAAAAGTTACGCAAAGTTTGATTTGATATGAAAGACCCATTGGAACATCAATGGTTCACCTTTGTATAACAACCCTATATATATTCTTCCAAGACATATGTCATCTAGCATAAATCAAGTGCATTGTCAACTAGTCCACCTGAATTTTATAACTACTAACAACTTAGATAATTATTCAAGTTTAAATCGATTAATCATTTTGAATTCAATCTGATTTGATTTAGCAAACAATTGCTTCAAATGGATTAAAAAGAAAGAAAAAGCAAGGTCTCTCCTACTTTCTCTTTTGCTGGTGGGGTTCTCTAATCTCAATCAGTGTATATGAAATGACATTTGACATGAATTCAGGCACACACACAAAAAAAAAAAAAAAAAAGATCTTAAAAGTGCCTCTCCAGCTAAAAAGATTTCGTACTGCTACTAATGAATAATAACTCGCTACAAACCACTCTCGTGCCTTGGATGATGAGTGCTTCAGGGAGCATCCGGACTCGTCCGAGAGAGTAACCATGTAAACAGGTTAGCATCGCCATGACCAGAGAAAATAATCCAGATACAGACACTTGGCATTGTCCAGACCAGACAATATTCAGCTGAAGGATAAAAAACCGTGATAATATTTGTAAAGGAGCCTACAGAACTTTACCTTGGTGATATTTAAAATCATGCGGGCGTCCAACACATAATCATATAACCATTCTCAAGCTTTAACCTGAAACACAAGTCTTCAACAACATAGCGACGAAAATGGCCGCAAAGGGAAGAAAAGATAACATGTAAACACAACAACTTAGCCGCTTTTGTTCCTCAGTTTGGCATGTCACCTTCATGCATATATTAGCAAACGCAGGAAATCATGAGGGTAATCATGATCCCAAATTTGGAAGCCGGTGTTATATTTTATGTTAAATTTTCATTTGTATCATTTTATAGTGCAATAATGCCTTTTTATCGAAAAACTTACAATATGGAACTAGAGATGGAATACTATAAATGTCTGATCAATTTAATCCAATTTATCCCTCGAATCAAAAAGTAAGAAGAGGTGTCTCAACAAGGCATCATCATTCCTATTTTGCAGCTTTAGTTTGACGATGGAATGTCAATTGACAAAATCCAAAGAGGTGAAAATCATAGCAATTCGCAACACCATTGGCCCCAACTTCATGTTCATGCAAAAGAGACTAATCATTTCTCAACTCAAGAACACGAACTCAAAAGATCATCAGGTACAAAATTCAATAACCTACAAATCCTACAATCTCTCCTTCACCAATTCTATCCTAGAATAATCTTCAATGTGCAAAACGGGAATACGAAGCGAGGAAGAGACGAAAGAATCTAACAAATTTTACAATATATAACGCTACAAAAGAAGCTAAAAAAAAAAAATCACTACATGGAAGATGCATCAACAAAAACCTCATTTTGCACATCATCCTCGCCATTTGGCAACGCAAAGAATTCCGCATCCTTGTCATCGTCATTGGTAAAATCCCGCCGTTCAAGTTTCGAATGAGCTGCAATGAAGATCAACTTTTGAGCTCTGCCTAGAGCAACCCTCGAGTGGCCAAGCGTCTCGACCCATCTCAAGAAAGAGGAATTGGACTTGAAACCTCGAGAAGTCGCATGGAGGAATATGAGTCTAACCGCGACTTTCCCTAGAGACTTAAACTCACTAAGATATGTTTCCCATACAAGCCTACTGCTTTGAGGGTTGGCGATCCTCATCTTGCCGGTGACAGGATCTCTCTGCTTCAGTTGCACGGCTTGGGCGTATACAGGATCTAGTCCTTCGGTCCTCCACTTCATTAGCTCCATCAGAGCAATGTGCGCTTCTTCCCTTGACACAAGCCGAGTGATCAACTGATCCACATCCTTCTCTTGTTGGTGCGTCAGGTGCTTGAATGGTGGCAGATATTTTCCACTGGTATCTCTGATCAAGTACAGGGGATCAAGAATATACGCAGCCGCCCAAGCGGGATGATAGTTCTTCTTGAAACGCCTATCAATAACCTTCTCGACTAGCGCTTCAGAAACATGGAACTTGGCACACCACTCTCTCATTTTCGACCTAAACTCCTCCCAGAGAGCGAGGCATTGCCCAACCAGCGGCCTCTCGGTTTCCATCTCATGAACAATTTCCTTCACCAACTTAACCAGCAAATGCACCGCCTCCAAATCATTCCAAAACCCGGCATCACGCATCATATCTCCATACTCTCTGGCAACCTGGTCCTCCATGGCCGCAATCTTATAATATTCATCCAACAATATGGACTGGAGCGCCCTTGACGACCTCAGTATGTCCCCTATCAGCACATACACAGGCTCAAAGCAAGAGGCCTCCGGTCCCTTAACAGGCAAACGAAGCAAACTCGAATGCCCGTCATCCCGGTGCTGATACTTAAAGAAGCTATTCCTAATCTGACACCTACTATTCACAAAGTTCCCAAGCTTGATGCAACTGTCAGCTACATTCTTGAACAAAGGAAGCTCCCTATAGAAGTCCTTGATCAAGCGCTCGAAACCCCCACACTGACAAACGAGATTGATCATCCACCGATTCCGACTCTCCAAGCTCCTCAAAGCCTTGCCCTTGAACCTATCCGACACAATTCCAACACAACGCTGCACGGCATCACCACAAGTCTCCATGATCGTCTCCCAGAGAACGTCCTCCGCGTACTTGGAAGGCACCTGGCCCCCAACGAACACCGCCTTCCTGTAAACACTCGTCCCATTGGGCAGATTCACAGTCAAGTTCACCACACTCTCCTTCGATGAGGAAATCACCCTCCATCCATCCGACGAGACCTGAAAGAACATTGCGTCCCTTATCCTCGCCTCAGCCTCCCGCTTCGCCTTCTCGTACCTGGCATCCATCCTAGACCCCACCAACTCCCTCCTCGACACTCCTGGCAGCCCCACCCGCGTCAAGAAGACCCTAAACTTGGGATGCTCGAGGCTCGACATGGACACCGATCCACACGATTCGTAAACCCAATCGGCCAAGCTCTCGAATGCAGAACTCGCCTGCGTCCTGCTCAATGCAGGCCCTGGAGACGTCTTCGGGCTCTTCAGCCTCTTCACACTGTCCTCCAGCATCGCCAACGCTCCCAAATCCTCTTTCCCACCTGATAACACCAACTGATTGTTACTCTGATTCTTTTGTTGCTGCTGGTTAATCTGTTGCTGTTGTTCAAGCTGAGGAGGGTGGCGACTCATCCTCATCCCCTGAGAATACCCGACACCCATCTCAGGAAAGCATTTTGAGGGGTCAATAATCGAAAGCGGACTCACATTACTTCCAGCCGCGACATCATAACGGCCACCGGTACCGGTACCACTAACGCCGCCGCCGTCGAGCGCCCTTTTGCGGTGGTGGTGGTTGTTAGGGGAGAGGGAGCAAATGGGGGACGGCGACGACACAAAATTCGCGCACGTCCCTCGTTTGAGGTGCTCGGAGGCGGTCCGGGACGGGTTCGAGGCGCTGAAGAGGGAAAGGCAGAGGGTGCAGCGGAGCTTGACGGATTTGGGCAGCCCGGTTTCGGGGTCATGGATGAGGAAGGGTTCCAGGTGGGCCCAGTACCACGCTCCTTTCCCCTTGATCGCCTTGTTCTTCACCATCGACAGCGACGCGTACCTCTTGTTCGCAGCCGCAGCCGCCGCCTCCTCCGCGGTTGCAGCCACTGTCGCCGCCGCCGTCCCCTCCCCTGCGTTTTCCTCAGACATTGAGGGAAAGAGATCAAATGAGTCGACTCAAATTGGGGACTTCTGAAGTGGGCAAGTGTTGGGTTTGGGGATTATCGTGATCTGTTTCAGGGTTTTGGTTTGTCTATCTCGTCGCCGGTGGGGCTTTGCCGGCGTTTTTTTCAGACATTGGAGTCGAAAAATGAAATGGGTCGGCTCAAAATGGAGTTTTTGGAGGTGGGTAAGTGCTGGTTTGTGAGATTATTGTGATCTGTTTCCGGGTTTGGGGTTTGTGACTATCTCTTCATCATTGTTGTTTAGGGTTTTGGGGGCGTTTGTTTGAGAATATGGGTGAAGGTGAGAGGCATTAAGAGGGGGAGTGGTTGTGGGATTCGTCGGAGGATTTGTACAGTGGGAGGAGGACAGGAGAAAGAGAGAGGGGAGGGTGACAAAGTGCACGGAGAGGGGAGAACCGGAATGAGAGAAAGAGAGATGAGCAAGTGGTTCGTTCGGGTGAATATGCATGTACTATCTCACGAGTATAAAAATGATCCGTCCATCAAAATTATCATATTTGTCTTATTCATAAATTTAAAAAAATTGCAATATTTTTTTAATTTTATAAAAAATAATATCGAATCATTTATAATATATTTATTAATTTTTCATAATTGTTATAATAAATAATATGTGTGTTATTATTATTCAATATAAATTCAATGTCCATATAAATTTTTGATCCAAATCAAAACGTTATAATTTTCACAGGATAGGATGAGTTCATTCTAAAGAGTTTGGTTCTTCGTCTTAAGATGGATTTGGATTTCCTATTGTACCCTTTATATAATATAAATCCTAAATCTGATTTTAATAATCAATAGATTTTTATTACTATTTAACTTTCATAAATAATTACATGTAAATCAATTTAAATAATATTTTTATAAATTTTATTGTTAAGTATATTTGGAGTATTTTTTATTTAGGATAATATATATGATTATTTTTTTCTGAATTAGATATTTATTTTAATTAAG
>LIEC01011068.1:0-15498 GCA_001925005.1 Drosera capensis | reverse complement strand
AATATGATATTCATTATTATAAGAAATACATTATCCTATTTTATTTTTATTTTTTAAAGAAATTGATTTTAAGTTTTTCTTCTAATCAAATAAATATTTTGTGTGATGATAACTTAAATTAAAAGGAACATCATAAATTATTTACATTTATATTTTATATTTTCAATGTTTTACATATTTGAATCATATAAAGTATCAATAAATATTAGAGAGAGACAATTAGAAAAAAGTGCTATAAAAAGAATTTTATTAGCCATTGATGCAACCGTATTTTATTAATTATCAATGAATCACTAAAAAATTAAAACTTTAATATTCCCCTTTTATCCAAAAAGAAAAGTGAATATTTGACAAATCAATCACATCAATAGCAATTCTTAAAAGGATATAAATATACAATGGTATTTAAAACCTAACCCTATTTTTTTCACCTAATGTTGCGCCGTCGTCCTCGTCGTCATAACCAAACAATATGTCTGAGGAAACAATGCACCTACGGATACAAAGGCTTCGTTTGAATGAACTATAATTTCGTCCTCCAAACAAACAGTGTACATATACAAAGCACACTGTTACAAACAATACGCAGAAAATTCAATCACAACACTCATCCCAGTAACACAATGCGCATGTAGATAGACTCAGTGGGCATGTACGATGATCCCAAATACACCTTCCCCGACCCTCTCCGACGTCAGTCGTCTCTTCCATTGCTCATCGGACACAGAACATTTCTCGCCTTGCTCGATGTTGTCGGCCCCGTCATCCTCCGTTCCAGGCCCAATCCCAATCCTCCTCTTGTCGGATGAGATAACGTTGATGGGGCTTACCCCATTAGAATGAAATAAATATCCCTTGGCGGATCATGATCGATACTGAATGTTCCATCATACACACTGCCGTAAAATCGACATAACAACTATGGCAGAACTTGCCGTAAAAATGGGTACAACCCCAAACAAATAGATATAGATTTTCGTGTCATACACAATTCATAAGACCCTAGTCACTACATAGCAACCAGTGGTCATACATAGTAGCTAATGGCTATAGAGTCCTTAAAGCTCAAGAAAATAAGTTGGGCTCTTGGAAACTTATATGGAATAGTGCTATTCGTCCTAGACATAGCATTATTTTATGGTTGAACATAAAGAATAGACTGAAGACTAAGGATGTCCTTGTGCATAGAGGTATGGTGATTGATGAGAACTATGAATTCTGTCAAGAAGAGAGGGAGAGCAGAGATCACCTCTTCTTTATGTGTTCTTACTCTCAGGATTTGTTGAAGAAGGTGCTGCCTGAAGTGGGATTGAAGAAGAGGCCTGTAGTCTGGGATGAATGGTTCAGGTGGATGGCTAAGGTTAGTGCAGGGGATTCCCTCATGGCTAAAAGAAGGAAGAAGCTTAATGCTATTGTGGTGTATGAGATTTGGAGGAAGAGAAACAATCGAGTTTTCAAGCTCGAATCTGTTAGTGTAGAGACTCTGGCTAGAAAAATCCTTGGTATGATCAGGTGTTGATTTACCGGTATTTTTTTTTTTTTTACTGATGAGACATTGTAATTGTTGGTTGGCGATCTTAATGAAATCAAGGTTCCAAAAAGTATGAGACAAAGAAAAAATCTTTAATATTACATAAAAAAATAATGAAAAATATCACGTGAGTCAAATTTGACAAAAAAAAAATATACACCGTTAAATTGTTGCAACCTTAAGGACGAAGATAGCACAAAATTACATTTGCCCCATGAAAAGTACTAGTACGTGATTTTCTTACTATTTCACAAATATTTTAGAAAATTTGTCAAGATGACACAAAAATATCCACAGATTAAACTACAGATATAAACCATCATTCTTATGCACAAGAGACATACCAAATAATAATAATAATAATAATAATAATAATAATACATATCAAAAATAACAATCACAAACACATGCAATCAAACTGTTGTAATATTCATGGATGAAGAGAGTAATATTTTCTTGTTTCAATTTAATTGCTATGTTTGAATGACACTCATGCTAAACTACACAAAACAATGTATAATTAATATTACATAGAAAAATTACAAAAAAATGAGATTATTTAATCATACCAAAAGACATATCAAAGATCACTTCAAATATACACACGGTTAAACTATTGCAATCTTATGGGACAGTCGGCATATGTTTTATTTTCACTAAAAATTTAAATCAAAATTTATTTTTATTTTCTATAAATTGAAATTATATCCTCAAATGATTTTATATAATTATATTGATCATCCATCATACTCCCTTCATCCTATAATTTACTTAAGTACTGTCTCCATCCTATGATGATTTCAACCATTTGATCTGAACAGTGAATTTCTGTGTATTGAATTTGTGAAAATGTCTTAAAAATAACCTTGATTATGGAAAAGGTTTGGGAATTTGTTAAATCCCAGTCACAGAAAGACTCAAGGGAAAAGGGGATGTGAATTGAGGATTTTTAATTTTTAATTTTCTTAAGATGTCAAAAACTGTAATCCGATTGTACCTGTTCAACATGGTCTTTCAGTTCCTCTATGATTCAGTTTGTGATTTTGCTAATGTTGATCAGTATTGAAAGTAAATACATCAGGATTTATATTGGTTCGTCCCCAACTTAGTTAAAGATTACATCGAGTATAGAGACACAACAATGCACTATCAAGTCTCTAAGTACAATCTATAACCTCCTCTATCTTACAGACACGTTATAGCAAGACTCCACCTGTGAACTCCTTCACCATTTCGTTTCCTTCAATCTTCCTCTAAATTAGTAAAACTCCAAATACAGACACAACTATAATGACTGCAATAACCTATACCAACATAGGTTTAGATTCTCTAAGAAATAAAGCACTCCTCGAGTGATGTTCTAAAGTAAACAACAAATATAGACTTTGACTCAACGATACATAGATGATACCTTCATTCCATAAGAAGAATCATGAGCACAACTAGGTTCAATTATAACTTAGTCATTTCAAAACATCGAACCTCATGAAACACTAAGATTCGATAAACTCTTCAAATTACCCCCTTCTTTTCTCAAGTAGAAAATCAGTGAAAACAAAAAGGGTGAAGTAGCAGGGATTGTGATAGACCCAAAAATATCTCTGATAAAAAAAATTAAGTCTTCCACTACTTCCTAAAAATGTAGGAGCAAACTGATTTTCAAAACCCTAATCTTTTCTTTGTTAGAAATTATTCTCAGATAAAAGGATATTTTATTTTGATTATATAATCATTGAAAATAACTGAAAACTCCCTTTTAAACACCATCTAAAAAATCGGGATTTTGTTACAAAACTAGAACTGCAACAAGAATCGGTTCTAGACTAGGTTGGGTTCATTTGAAAAAACCTTAGTAACATTAACTCGAGTCCCCCTAAGTGATCATAACTCTTACTAATAGAATAACAAGTATCAACCTGTTTACAACACACAAGACACCACTAAATAGTATTGCGGTTTACATCTTGTAGCTCTTGTGCATCATCCTTAGTTGCTCTTAAGTTATATTTTCTAACCATCATTTTTTTCAACATTCTTCTACACATCATGAAAAGTCAAGCATTATAAATGCAACACTGTTTTTTATCATCAAAAGTTCACGAGGTTCAATAGAATTTTGTGTCAATCAAGGACACATCATGTGTCAGTGTCTAATTAATAGTTGAGATTAAAAAAATATAAATAAAAAATTGAGATTTAACTATCATGTTTTCATTTTAATCATTTAACTTTTGTGTTTTAAGCTATTTAAACACTTAACAAACAAGTGTCAAGACAAACACTTAACAAACATGTGTCAAGACAAACACTCTGTTTTCTCTTATGAGAATTGAGTGGAGATTATTGTAAGAGTTTGAGAGAGACTTGTGAAATATATTACTTTTTTCATCCTAGATATTTGCGATACATTATTAAAAAAATAAACGTTCGATATAAACTATAATATTTTCATATTATGAAACTTAAAAATGCTAAAAGAAACACTTTAAATATACTTACTTTATATCATATCTTCTTTTTCTTTCATTTTTCTCTTTCCATTTACTAACAATTCTAAGAGAATTATTAGTGAATTCCCTGTATGGTTCTCTACTCCTATGTAAGGAAAGTTTTTCAAAAAATGACCCACAAAATAGATTCTTTATTCCAATCCATATCTGCATCTCATTCCTCATCCCTACCAAATTCTACACTTCTAGGGAATGAAACATACTTTTTCTATACCATATTTATCATTATTATTTTTTATATTCATTACAACTATAAAAATGAATAACTATATTCTAAAATAAAATATCAAACTTAAAAAATATTTTGTTTAATAAAAAATTAGTTTTCTTTATAAAATAATATTTTTAATGATGAAAGAATCCATTTAAAGGTTTATATATCACAAATTATATATAAAAAAATTTAAAATATACGTCTTTTGTCTCAATTTAATTGAAACGTTTTAACCCGCCACAAGAATTTATATGAGTGTAGAATTACGTGGATTTTGACATTTTTGTCCTTTAGAATGTGCGTGAGGGAGAGAAGTGAGAAATTGAAAAGAAGAAGAAATGGTGGTGAGATTGATTGATATGAGATAAATTAAGCATGTTTTGATAATTTTGTATTAGTATGAAAAAATTCCCAAATAGGAAAATATTTTATTTATTTTATGACGGGTCAAATAAAAAAATATTTTAATTAATTTGGCACGAATGAAGTTTATCGATATGATAGGTTATTATATGAAAAATATAAAATAAGATATAAAGAATCTATAAAGAGAATCTATTGGATGTCTAGTAAAGAAATAGATCTTTAAATAAAAAAAAGACATTTTAACTTAATATAATATGTATTGAGATAGAAAAGTTGGTACCAGTAGTTTAACTCCAACTCCTAAAGATATTAAGAAAAAACAAAATAATAAGTTAATGTTTATTTATAATAATAGTATCAAGAGAATAAATCATAATTTATCTAGGATTAAAAAAAAGTACAACATATGAAAGATATTTTAGAATATCTGGTGTAAAAATTTTGAAAAGATCAAACATTTAGTAACTTTTATTATTATTTTTACGATACTCAAAAGTGAAAAATGTTACTAGCTCAACCTAACCTATATAAAACACTTTTTTTTATTATATCAAAATATAGAAAATATTTAAAAAATCATTATATACTATATTATGCTTCATTAATTACTCTCTTAAATCATACTATCATAAAAAAAATTATTTATCAAAATTTATAAAAAAATCAATATATATTTATATCCGTGAGTAAGTTGAACAAAAATATTTCATAAGTATATTTCACGACGAACTTTTTATTTTTTATTTTTTAATTTCAGAGGAAGTTTATTTCCATTGAAAGGAGTGGGGAGTGGGAGACAGGTTTGCTGTTTGACAATGCAGCAAAAAGAAATAAAAAATGCAAGTGATGCCCACTCAGATGGGGCCAAAAGTCCAACGTACGAAAACCCACTCACAGTCCCACCCCAAACTCGTCCCGTACAACCATTTTGGTGAATGACGACGAGGGCATCTAATTTTTGGAGTATAAAAATACTGCAATAATACAAATTTTATAAAAGGTACTTCTACAGCAACTTCTTATGTGTTTGAAAATTGCCCCTTGCCAATTCTTTTTGTATTCGTACATACGGATGAAAAAGTATTCAAAAAAAAATATCAGGAGTAAATTTTCTGTGAAACAACTTGGTGTTTTTTTCTTCATTCGACTAATGGATTATTATCATATGGTGAAAAATATATGTGTTGATATATGTATTTTCTACATTAAAATAAAAATTAAGATTAAAATAAAATTGATAAATGGGTAAGGTTTAAATAACGATTGATAATATATATATAAGAAGTACTTTGTGAAGAGAGCAATTATTAATTATTGAAATTATAACTGTGAATGATGCATGTTTAGTATTTTATGTAGGAAAAACTTTTGGAAAAAACATATAGGTTTTATTTATTTAAAACAATATAAAAATTTCATTTATAATTAAATGGACAGTATATACGAAGAAAAAAGGACAACAGCAAATACAATACTTCCCTATGTCATGAGCCAAATAGTAGTTTTTTTTTTTTCACTTTTATTTTGATTGTTTATACTGGGGTCATGTGAGTAAGGTCCCTGCAAAAGGTTGTGGTGTTGATGGAGAGGAAAAGGGCTTTTAGTTCCATTTATTTGATTGATTGGTGGGAACCCATCTTCAACTTTTCTTTCAGCTTGTTTTTCTTTGTTTTCTCCATCTCTCTCTCTCTCTCTCTCCCTCTCTGAAACTCCACTTTCTAGTTTTATTGCTAAGAAGAAGAAAACAATTGCTATTTTTCTGGTGCATTTCCTTTTCCCTGTTTTATTTGTTCATGTGGACTCATGTGTACACAAACAATAGTGTGGACACAAAAAGAGCAACCTAGGAATTAAATGTGTTCCACAAAGCGTGTTGGGCAGGGGAAGTCTTGATTGGAAGACTGCGACCTTTGACTGATGTTTTTAGCAAATGTATGAGTCCGACCTGATCACGATAACAACGATGTTATCTGATCAGAATCGTGAATATAAAATCTATTAAAAAAAAGCAAATTGTATATAAAAGGTTTGATTTTAAATGTTGATAAAATTTTATCTTTGAGATGAAATGGTATTTACAAGCATGGCGTTCATTGGAATAGTACTCTTATTATCGTCGCCGTTAATCGATAATAGGTAATATTTTTTCCGTTCTAATTTTTTTTTATCGTTTCATCAAATCGATCGATATCAAATTATTTATAATATTTTTTTATTTAAAAAGATTTATATGATTATGAATCAAAGTAGATGAGGAAAGAAACATTATGTTATTAAGAATTATTTTTTTAAAAAAAATCTAAATTTAAATATATAAAATATATATTGTGAAAGTATGGACGGAGGGAGCAGTATATATCTGGCATTTGAGTCCATGAAAGATAATTGAATAACATGTTTTCTACTGTATACGCACCATGTTTGTCTAAAGTATGTTATTGGATACTTTCATGTGACATGTAAATGCGTTGCCTAATCATTTGTCTTTGCATACTTTGAATGTTGATTGGGGACCCACTTTATATTTTCAAAGCCTTGTTGTTATCAAAGGCCTCAATAGTAGGTTAACATACACTTATTTGGTAAATCAAAACCTATTTGACCTTTTCGGATTTCTCCCTCCAATTATTGTGTATTTGGTTGTACTTGTACACATATGCATCTCTCATTTTTTGCCTACTGTATCCTTTTCACTTGTACAGTGCACAATAACAAAAGGCCAAGGCACATTCAACCAATATATTGTACTCGAATTAGTATTTTCATCAATACACTAATCTCCATCCCCAATCAATTGAATCTACACTCTATACTAAAAAATAGAAGTCTTTTTGTCTTTAAATGAGATTTTTTAATCTTAATCGTGTATTGTCGTAGATACTTCAAATTACAATTTATATGTATTCACTTTCACTCTAAAAATATTTAAAATAAAATAGCAGTGAAAGTAAGGGTCGAATCTATAGAAACGATCGTAATATTATTTATTCTTCGTTTTTAGTCACTATAAAGAACAATTATAATTATGAAAATTAAGATGTGGGGGTTTGATTTTTGACTAATGAAACTAATTAAATGACTGAAATTAAATTAAAATAATCTGAACTTATGGAACAAATGGATTGAGATATTTTCTTATGTGATAGAAAGGTAAGGAGCTCGATTAATTACATTATACTTTTTTACAATCAATCATGGATGAATATCATATAAATTCGTTATTTAGATAGGTTTGGCCGTGATACCTTTGGATATAAAGTATCACATTCGCTAGATCGTTAATTATCAATGAGCTTATATATTAACCTAATCTATCTATCCATAACATACCGATGAGCTAACTATAATTAATTGAATCAAAGTAAGAGAATAAACTAAACATGAACATTAATAGCAATGAGCTTAAATAATCATGTTCACATGCAATCAATCATAATGGCATGAGAATGAGTTTAAATCATGAATTGTTATTTTGCGACCAACATAATCACTTAGTGTGATTAACAATTAGGTTAAGTCATCAATAGATGATTAAGGTATTTGATGTCATAACATATAATGGATTAATGTAGGATTTCATGCATCAATCTCAACATACAAAACTGATTTTGATGATCTATCTCATCTCATGATCCATATTAGCTAGAATTTCATTAATCAATCCCTCCTATATAATTACTCTCTCATTATATCAATCATCATTGCATACATATGCATTACACGCATCATCACAACCATAACTGTAGATAAACAGAGAAAGAAGAATAATACAACGTTGAAGAACGAAGATACGATGACGAATTGAAGAGATCCAAAGCATTACACCAAGATCCGGTCTCCAAAAAATAGAGAAATGATAATCTACACTAGGATTTTGAGAGGACAAAGGAGGCCGAAAGGCCCTGACAAACAACGCTTATTTCTCTTAAAATGAAGAAAATACATGGATATTTATAGGACACCCGAAAATAATTTGAAATTTGAACGAAACAAACTAAATCTGAACATTTGACCTGTATAATAACCATTACAGGGCACCTGTAACGGTCGGTACTGTGTAGCTGCTGAAATATTCAAGTTTTATGACTGTAACGGTCGTTACATTTGGTATAACGGTTGTTATAGTGCAGGAAATCACCAAAAACATCATTTCTTCACTCCGAACTCCGTCCCGATCGATGATATACCTTATGTAGTTCTTATATCATCATAAAACACCTCAAGTGATATCATTTGCACCCTAAAAATAGCCTCAAATCATTATCTATGTGTCGTTTAACTTTTATGGATCATTCTTTCTCAAATAAGCCTCAAACACATCGATTTACCTCCAAAACATCTCCAAACGACTTTGAACATAACATCATCATCCAATGCATGTGAGTATCATCAGAAATCATCAATATTAACATGAACGATCGTCAAATCATCATAGTTCATCAGGATCATCTTCAAGCTTTTTCGTCCTTTTTTCTCGGATTGCCAACAGTTGCACTTCTCGATCAAATCTACAATGAAAACACGCAATCAGTAGTATCCATGTCCAACAACATAAAGTAAACTAAAAACATGAAATAAAGAACTCAAATAAGACAAAATAATAGGTTTAACATAAATAAAATACGTGTATTTACACACACATCAAATATGATTAAATATTAGTTAATTGGAAAATAAATACAATTCATAGTTTTTTCATATATTACAACTAATAGTTAAATTAAAAGAAAAATATTTATTTAATAAAATTTATT
Source organism: Drosera capensis (assembly GCA_001925005.1). Lineage (NCBI taxonomy): Eukaryota > Viridiplantae > Streptophyta > Magnoliopsida > Caryophyllales > Droseraceae > Drosera > Drosera capensis. Next base: position 6,123 of record LIEC01011068.1, on the reverse strand, counting down.
GGTTAGAAAATTTATTTTGGTTGAAAAAAAAGGATAAAGATTTAACATATATATCTATTAAATCCATGATTAATATCTTAATAATATACATATATAAAAAATACCTTAGATAAATATATCTCATGCTACTATATACTATCATATCATATAACTTAAAAAACATATATCAAATCTCTTTTCTATCATACGACTAATACATGCTTTTTATCTCGTGCATTACTGCATGGAAAGATAGACTAGTATAAACTAATCAATTTAAATAGACGAATGCAATAATTCAAATAATCTTATCAAATCAACAATAAGGCTAGAGAAAAAAAAATTAAATGTACACATTGTGACTATGAGGGCCTACGTATCGAGATGATGTGGTTAGAAAGAGATTAAGTGATGCTTGTTTTTACTATTATTCATCATACTCCATGCGTCCCAGGTTAAATGCAGTTTTTGACTTTACATGGGAATTTATGAATATCCTGATTTTCGTATGTGAAAACTAAATTATTCTTGAAGTTGTGTAAAAAAAATGAGAGAGAGAAAGAAATAAGATGAGAAATGATAATGAAATAAGTTGATGTGATATTAAATAAGAAATGGAGGTGTTTTGATATTGTCGAAGAAAAACATTTTCAATTAAGAAAGAAAGTATTGTAATTTTTATCACATCCAAAAAAGATAAATGCTATATTTTTTATACGACGGTCGGAGTAACTTTTTAAGCTATTCATAATACAATATCATTTTAATGAGAAGGTAGATACAGTCTCACACTTGAATTTGGTATATATATAAAAAACACACATCTATGAACTTGTTGGTAGCATAGAAATTTTACTATCTCGTGGGCAGAAGCCCATTTGCAAGCCCAACATCATTAACATAAATAACCTATGCATGAACGCTAAGTGTCACCCATGAAAAGGCTAAGTCGCATATCCATTAGGGATGTGTCAAGTCCCTTATTTACTACCCCAAAAGTAAGTTACTAACTTAAGCATTGGACCCAGCCTTCAAGGTCTCACCTTGGGCCCGTCTAACCAGTATGTTGTTTTCTTGTGTGATTATAAGTGCGAGATTCCGAGTTGGATGTCAGGAATCACAAGGAAATTTTCACCTTAAAACACCCAGGCTACGAACTTGGGTTCCCTACGCATCTAACGACTTTCTAACCCAACATATTTGACGTCAACTGTGTCGGAATCCAAAATGCCTCGAAGTAGTAAAAACACCCAACCACAAGAAGAGGAGAATCAAAGCAATGTGCAAGCCAGTCCACCTCTATGACTTGGGGTTGCAGCTACGTAAATTGGCTTGGAGGAAGACGTATAGAGTCCCCACGCGAACCCAAGACTGGTGATCACTGAAATGTTTGTACCTTTCTAGGTGCAAATGGAGAATCAAACGACACCTTCAATGAGAACTATCACCAACTTGATGAATCAATGGCTGCCCCCACAGCCCATCAATAAGTCTCGAGAATCCAGCATCAAGGGAAGGGCTAACCGAGGTATCATAGTGTTAACTTTATATGTTTTGATGATAATATTGATTGAATAAATTAATTTTGAGTATAGATTGTTAGAAAAACACACAAAATCTGGATCATCCTCGTTGGTATCAGAACTGAGATAGGTGTAAGTAAGGTCCAGGCCTTTCCCAATTTCCATAAATGTGACATAAATATGGAAAGTCCTTGTTTTGGTGATTATGCTGAAATTGTTAAGTCCTTTATTATTTATTTTGAATCCTATTTATTCACTAACAATATATTGATGTCTAAGAAAGGATTTTTTTGTAGATATGAAAAATTTAGGAGGCATAAGAATGGAAAAAAGATAGATTGCTGTCTTAATGAAGATTCAAATCCGTACTTGCTCATTCCTGGAGTTTTATATAAAGGATATCATCATCAAGGAGCAATGCAATCCATTTTCTACACAACTTTGTCATCATAAAATCGAAGAGCAAAGAGCCAACTTGCCATCCATAGAAGTTTAATCCAACTCCACAAACATCCACAAGCCTACAAGGATGATCCTTTAGTGTTTTGGAGCTGACACACAAAAACTAATACAATGCTGTTTTCGATTGACTGGAGAGTTAATCAAGAAGACTTCCTTGGTTCAAGGTGATCGAACCAGAGGAACACCCAGGCCTTGTTGAAAACAAGGGTGTCAAGTTGCAAGGAGTACAATCCAGGAGATTAAGGACCAGATAAGTATGAGTTATTGCTACAGGGGATTGAAGCTGAGGGTACAAGAGTTTTATCAAGGAGGATAGGAACTAGAGGTGCTAAGGTTTAATCCTGGGTAGAACAGAGTGTACTCAGGGTGATGTCAGGGGATTGGTATAAGTTGTAATTGGTGTTGACTGTGTTACCAGGGTGTTGGTGATTTAGGGGTTCTCTGACATTAATCTTGAGGATGACTTATAAACAAGTAAACGGGTTGAGAAAGTCCCAAGTCTTCCTAAAGACCCGGGCCTTCCACATCAAGAAAGTGAAAAAGAATTCGAAAATCCATTGATACTCAATTCCCCTCCTCCTCTTTAGTATCCTCTACAAACAAAAAATTAATATCATAGTAGGTTCTTCTTAAGGCTAACTACCTCAGAAGAAAAATATGAGTTTGACAGAGGTTGGAAATGAGAGTGCATTTAAGAAGAGGCAACCACTTTTTGATGGAACCTACTATGCTTTCTAAAAAGAAAAGATGGAGATCCACCTTCAATCTGAGGACTGGCAACTATAGGAGATCATCCAGATTAGACCTAATACGACTATGGTCTCACGTACAAAATTAGAATTTGAGTTCACTCACTCTCACTATTAATTAATTAAATTAATATAGTAGTGGGAGTACGGATCGATCCCACAGAAACAATTGTGCAAATAATTTAAACTTCTTACTAATAAGATTAAACAATAAGAAGTAAGGAATCAATAAAATTACTACGCTTTGTATTTGTAGTGTGATTGTAAACTATTGAATTGAAGTGTTGGAAACTTCATATATCCATACTAGCATAGGGGATTAATCATTGATAACAATTAATATGATTTATGAGTTAATTTGTTTTATGATTAGTTTGATTATAAAATAAGGGTCTCTTATATTACGTTTTTTAAAGTGTTAGATTATCAAATGAGAATCAACCTAACCAATTCAATTCAACATACCAAAAGAGAATGTATATATCAAACTAAGTAAGGTCTCATCAAGTAAAGAACAAACCAAACATGAATCAATAAAAAAAAGACATTTTTTATCAATTCACATGCAAAAGGTTCTAATCAATTCATGGCCAAAAGAGAATGTATCAAAACATGATTAGATGCTACTAAAATGGCCAAATGAAAATGTGTCATAAGCATAATTAACATCCTAACATAACCTAGGTGATCAATCCAAGTTATATTAGTTGTTAATTAGATAAAGTTCAGACCTTTTACATCAATCATAGCATGAACAAATCTGGTTTCAATCATGTTAAGTTCATAATTTCATGATTCCTTTACTAAAACTTCATTATTATGTCACCTATCAAACATCTACTCGTTCATGATTGAATTAAATAACACAAACATCATTTAAATAACAAGTAATGGACACATCATCAAAAGAGAGAGAAAAAGGTCTATACTTGATTGAAGAATGGTAGCAAAAGTAGTCTTTGAATCTCCAATTATAACAACTCCAGAATTCCTTAAGCAAAGTAGAAAGTTTATAAAACCCTAGGTTTTTTAGGCCTAAGATCTATCAAAAAGCTGATAAAATTACGTATATATCGTGGATATAACATCCCTATTTATAAAAAAACAAATAACATAAAGATGTGTGATGAAAAATCTAAATTTCGGGAAAACTTTATTTGCAGGATGTTCGCGTCACGCCCGTGATGGTCGTGATCTGCACAGCTTTCCTCAAGGGTGGATCACGCCCGCGATGATCATAGGGCACCTTTAATACATCCCGTCTTGCTTCAAAATTCATCCTAATTTTTTCTATTGCTCATAATACATATCCAAAACGTCTTTAAGTTCAGAAAACAACAGCAAATGCATCGTTTAGCCTCCATATCTTCAAAATCACCGAAATACTTCATAAAGGGATCTTCACAACCTTGATCACTTTTCATAACTCGTGCAAAACATCTTCTCTTGATCAAATCTGTGAAAAGAATGAGCAAACAATTGTACCAATGTTCCAAGAAGTAAACTAAACACAAAACACCAAGTAATGACACTAAAGGTACCTAAATAAGGTAATTAACATAGAAAAATATGAGGGCTTTTACATCATCAAGACCATTGAAGATAGAGAAAAAGGATGGTGATGAAAAGATGGTTGAGAACCCAAGAGCTAAATGTGTTACTGAATACTTCCAGAATGCAAGACTGCCGATGAGATTTGGGACACTTTGGACATGAAATATGAAGGAACCAGTGAAGTGAAGGAGAACCAAATTGATCTTTTGGTTTCTTAGTTTGAGAACTTCAAGATGAGCCTTAATGAGACCATCAAAGAGTTGTTTACCAAGTTCAATCAGATTGTTAATTAATTAGACTCACTTGGTAAATCATATACTCCTAATAAACTAGTGAGAAAAGTTCTCAGAAGCCTCCCTAGAGCTTAGAATGCAAAGGTCAATGCCATATAAGAAGCCATGGACTTAAAGAAGCTACCTTTGAGTTATTTGATTGGCTCATTGATCACCTATGAGAAGTCACTGAAGCAACAATAAGAAGATGAAGTTGGTGTGTCAAACAAGATGAAAGGCCTGGCCCTTCAAGCAACTGAGTCACCAATAATCTGTGAAGCATGATGAGGATATGACGATGAGACTATAGTCTTCCTAAGTAGAAGATACTTCAACTTCTTGAAAAAAAAAAAGGATGATAAGAAGAAGGAAAGTGGTAAGTTCTCATCTAAATAAACTTCTGACCCTTGTTTTAATTGTGACAAAATAGGTCACTTCAAGAAGGATTGTCCAATTCCGAAACATGGAGATTTCAAAGAAAAGAAGTTGCAATTCTCCGATGTTGATAGGGAAAAGGTCATGCTTGTTGCTTATGAAGATTGGGATGCTTATAACTCCACTTTTGATCCAAACTCTGATGAAGAATCAAAGAATAAAGAAAGCTCAAAAGATTATCTCATGGCTGAAAAGGATTCTCATGCTTTAGATTCAGATGATGAGGTAATTGATGTCAAAACTCTCACCAATGATTGGAGCAAGCTGGCCAAAGCTAATGTGGTAATCATGTTTGAAAGAGTTTTGAATGATCTTGAGAGAATTATTCATGAAAAGTTGAGTCTTGAATTTGAAATTGAGAGGCTCAGGGATGTGATGAATGAGTCAAGCAACATGCTGAATCTAACAATGAGTAGATACCAGTTACTTCAGAAAACTGAGATTTAAAGTAAGAAGGAAATCGAGGCCTTAGAGGAAAGCACTAAGGTGTAGGCCTTCCACGTAGAAAATCTACAGTCAAAACTAATTTTTGTAAAACCCAGAGAGGTCATTGAATCTTAGTTGCTATATGAGAAGGAACAAAAATTGCTTTGTGTACAATCGAAGAATTACGATCTTGAAAAGAAAGTAACTTCGTTGGAAGCTAAGATTACCATTGATGACAAGTATACTAGGAAACCAGGGCCACAGACCAAAATGCCTGAGCAGCGAAAGCCCGGCCCTTCCTAGCTAACTGTCACAAATAAACCCATACTTAACAAATCATATCACAAATATGGACTTAAATTTGAGGCTTTTCATAAAAGAAAATCATATAGAAAATCTCAAAAGAAGTACATTGATGTTTCTGACTATCTACTATGTACTTATTATGGCTTGGACAATCATTTGATTAAAAGCTATGACAAGAGGCTTAATATCATGCTAAGAACCTGAGACAAGTGAAAACCACCTACATTGTTTCGCCTGCTCCTATTTTTATTTTTGCTTTTGCAAAAGGACCCAATATAAGATGGGTTCCTAAACTAACCCCTTTATGTCATGATTACAGGCAAGAGGGAGATGGAGTAACTTATTGTTCTTGGATAGTGGCTGCTCTAGGCATATGAGAAGTGACAAATCTTTATTTCTCTCACTCAAAGCCTTTGA
>LIEC01011067.1:0-30924 GCA_001925005.1 Drosera capensis | reverse complement strand
AAGAGGATCAGGATACATTCAAAGAGAGCACGCACAGGTGGTGTAACTAAAATATTAGCTCCTTCCTGAGAAGAGATGGGAAGTTACTGGCGCTTTTAGCCATGACTACATCGGGAAGAATGCTACATCCATCCAATCCCCCAACGGAGAGTTCATCTACAACGAGCACACGCTCAGGAGAAGATGTGATCCATTGACCATTATTTAGGCCACATAGATCACACGGCAGTATAGATTCTAATCATACACGATGTACACAAAGGATGTCTGGTCATTCACAACAAAAATAGAAACTAATACTCATTCCACACTGAGGTATCCTTGCGAAAAAGATTGTAGACATGACCAAACAACTTAAATTGATACCAAATACAACAGATGTATCCTCACAATTGAAAAAACATAGAGAATTTTATACCGAAAGACTCAGATTCGGAACAATTCTTGGTGTAACCTAGGAAGGAGCCCAACCTGCATAGCGATACAAGTATGAACTAGCACACAGCAATGGATGAATCTCATATCTTACCCAAGAGTTCAAACCTATAAATTATGTGAAGGCATAAGTACATAAGACAAATCAATGTGAGAACGACTCAGTACATGCTAACATTACTTGCACAAAAAGTATACGTTTTTTAAAAAGAAAACCCGAAGGATTTCCCTTTGATCAACCGAATAATCCGCAACTCTGGAGGAACTTTTATACCAACTTTCGTTGATAGACTAACAACCACAAAGTAACTTGTCATCCAGCACATTTGAACGCAAGACAAAAAGATACGTTGATTACCCACTCTCACAAAAGGTTTCAGTGTTTGTAAAATAAAACAAGAATAAACAAATGGATACAACATATATGAATTATAAAGTTGCAGTTGCAGGAAGTGGTGAACCATTGCAGCTATTCTAATTGACTAGTGTGCCGCTAACCTAGATTGATTGCTTCACAAATTTTTACAACTGAACATACAAAAAACAACAGAACACAGGGAACAATCTACAATTTACCGAAGTTGAAGGAACAATCCTGTTCGGAATTCCGACTCCCGGTTGAGATAAATAGAAATTAAAGGTATATTTGGAGTGAGAATTGTGTGAAATTTATTTGCTTGGATTGTGATGCTCGATGGAAATCACTCGAAATGAAAGAGGTGTGACAATGGAGATTGGAGAAGGTAGACGGTGCAATTTGGTATGATGCAGTGGTAAAATTTGGACATGGATTGCAGATTATTGGAGAAGAGACGGTGAATTTTGGCAATGATTGGTGGCAAGGAAAGGGTCGGCAGGGAAAGGGCTGGTAGGGCGGATGACTGCAATGGCAATATTGTAAATATTTCAAAAGAGTAAAAAAATAAAAATAAAAAATGGATTTGCACTATTCCAATAAACAGTGGTCAGTGCTATTCTTTCGATATATTTAGGGTAATGTTACTTGTCCCCCCCACCCCACCAGCTTATGGGTCGCTACAAATGGGGAGCAAGGCTATTTTGTGTGATTAACGACAAAACAAATTTTAAGGGAATATGTGATTATTCATGGTTAGATAATTAAGTGTAAACGTATGAAAGTATGCGAGAATAAAATATTTTTTTTTTCTTATCATTTTTGAATGTTTTTTTATTCGAATAGAGGAGTTCGACATCTAATAATAGTTGCATAAACATCCATTGTTGGAAACTTGTAATGTTGATATTTTCGTGTGGACATTAACTAGAAAGTGACGGTAGAAGATATTAATATGCTATTTTTTTATTTATTAATATTTTCAACAAGTTTAAAATTAATTTTCTTTGATAATTTTTTTATTCAAACAGATGAGTCATTCAAATTTTCATCGAATTTGACTAAATTTATTGAAAATTAATCAATTCAATTATATATTCATTTTGTTTTGATCAAATTGACACGAATATATGATCCAAACCCTTTGAGACAACGGGATCTGTTCTCATGATAACGATGGGCGGGAGCAGAAAGCAGTCATCATGGTAAATTACTGACAACCACCGAACGATTAGTCGAGAATGCGGAATATCCGTAGGCTACACCTCATCAGCACTCTCTCCATTCCACACTCCACTGCCTTCCTCATTCCTCCACAACCATCTCCCCCATCATCCCTTTTCTTCCCCAAAACCAGGAGAATAATCAACCGCACAACCCACTCGAGCTCGGCGCTCGGCGTCAGAATCGTCGGGTTTGCCAATATGTCCGTATCAGGCGGCGGCGGCGGCGGCGGAGGAGGCGCAGTGGAGTTTCCGTTGTCGCAGACCAGCTTGCTGAAGATCTCGAAAGGAGACATCACGAAGTGGTTCGTCGACGGCTCTTCGGATGCAATTGTTAGTAACCGAGAGACCGCCTGAAACAGAGTTGTGGTTTGATTTGATTTGAGTTGATTGATGATGTCAGTTGTTTCATTTTGGTGTCTAAGTGAGAGCGATTCTAGATTTTAGGTATTCTGTTGATGGGTTTAGGTATATTTTAGATTTTGCTTGTATAATGATGTAATGTCGATGTCATGTCAGAGAATTTGGAAAATCAAAAAATAGGTGCAGTTATAGAATTGTTTATTGGTCAGTAACATTACAGGAAAGTACTCGTTGTTCTTTTGGGTGGGTTATAGCATGGCATATCATAAGATATTTTTATCAAGGGTCGGATTACGTTGTAGCCTTTCAAGTTTCAAAGGCTTCCGTTTAGAGTCGGATTCAGGGGAAGAAAGTGTCCATAACATAAAACATAAATTACCATATGAAACGGTTTGCTTGTTGAAAATTTAACTTACGAAGGACATGTTTGTGAGTAGTGTCTGATCAAACGACCGTTTTCTAGAATCCGCAATGTTGATTGTACTTCTCTTGAATTCGATATCATAAAGCTATTTTATTTAGTTCAATCATCCTTGCCTACTGTTTCGTGTTCGTGTGTGGCTGAGGTTACTCCTAGAATTTAGACTTTGATGATGGTTTGTAACTCTTAACTTGATTTTTGTTATTAGCTGTTCTACTTGTCTCTAGATCATATTGTTCATGCTGTTTATTAGCTATTTGACTTGTGCCAGATGTGGAAATAACGTTGAGGTGCAGGTAAATCCAGCAAATGAAAGAATGCTCGGTGGTGGCGGCGCTGATGGTGGTAATACTTCTAGCTCTAGTGGGTTTTTTTTTATAGAGTTTAGAATTCCCTCATATAGAAAATTTTCTAAAATAGTGTGCTTTTTCTGCAGCTATACATAGAGCTGCTGGCCCAGAACTGGTTGAGGCCTGCTATCAAGTTCCAGAGGTTAGGCGTGGTGTCCGCTGCCCAACTGGCGAAGCAAGGATTACACAGTATGTTATGTTTACATCCTACGTTATCTTTTGTGACATCATGCCAAGTGGCTTACGCATTTCTGAGGCATTGCAAACTATGTAGAGGATTCAAGTTGCCTGCAGCTTATGTTGTTCACACAGTCGGCCCTGTATATGATACAGACCGCAATCCTGAAGTCTCATTGAAGAATTCATACAGGTATGCCCAACTGTTCTTTCCTGAATTATTCTTCCTGGATATTGGCTGTTTTTATCATCCTCACTGATTCTTTTTCTGCCATTATGATCGATTAGAAACTCTTTACGTGTTGCTGAGGAGAACAATGTCCAGTACATTGCATTTACTGCCATATCATGTGGTGTTTATGGGTAAGATTTTTTTCCCTTTGTTAGGATGGTTTTCAGTTGATTACATGTATTGAACTTGGTCTTGTGGAGTTTACTGCTGCGTCACATTTCCTTTTTACATTGAAGAGGCTTATGCTGTTCTTTCCTGTGTTGGATGTTTGAAGCTTTGAATTTATTCATTTGACTATGGATGTAAACCCTTTCTGACTTCTCAAACTTCCACATGAAAAGCTCACTTATCTGCTTATATTACTTCTTTATATATCTTCCTGTCATGTTCCTGTCAGATGTATGGCTCACCCTACATTAGACACTAGGTTAGTTGTTTGACTTGATGATGTGCAGAAATTCTATTTTCAAAGACGATCTCCAAATTATGCCTATCGTAGGCATAATTGTAAAAGGCCTAGACGGAGTCAGGTGGTAAAAACAACAAACCAAAGCAAAGCAACATACTCACGCCGTCCCTCCAAATAAACATATACCCACACAGTCCCTCCAAGTGTAGGGTGTGAGGAGGACAAAATGTAACATCCTTACTCTTGTTTTATATATTTAACAGGGGGAAAGAGCAGAGAACCCCCTTGTACTATGGAGGTTTTGCACTTGAAGACTTAAACCTATGAAATAACCACATAATCCTTGAACTTGTAGACTTTTAACTCTACTAACGGAAATATAAAAATGTCCAAAATGCCCGAACTACTATTCCAGGCCGCAAACATACCACCACTGTCATCTTCTTCTTTGCTTTTGATTGTCGTATTCACCCCGATCCACATTGTCATCCAATCTTCATCCCCTTTTACGTCATGAACCATTGAAACTAGCATGAATTAGTGCATCAATTAGGGTGAATTAGAGCATCCTATCTTCTAATGCAAGTTCTTCATACACCACGACATCAAATTACAGCACCATAAATGGGAGCTATTTTCGACGCTTGAAGAAGCACGGATTTCTTGGTTAAATCAGGGTATTTTGCTTCAATTCATGTTTGTGGAGGACCTAATTTGCAAACCATGGTTCGCCAAACCGGCCAAACCGGAAAAATAATCACACGTATAGATCCTGAACTGCTCCTCTCATTGTCAACTAGTTTTGAGTTTGAATTTCAGAGGTTTCATATGGTATTAGAACCCATTCGGCCCAATAGCCCAATACTCCGCATCATCCAAAGTATTTTCGTAATACAAAGAGACATTTGTGTCAGGGGACGTCTTGAGAAAACTCTATCCACATTGGAGTTTGGGAAGTCAACTTAATCATATATACAATCTTGAGCTCCTCCTCTCGTTGTCCATTGGTTTTGGGTTGGTTCCCTCAGGTTTAATAAGGAGGAATTTGAATTTCATGTTTTAAGATGGTTAGGAAATCAGGATATTTACCGCTTCGTTCAAGTTTCTGATTGGTTGCCTGCCTTAGCTTTGCTATAATTAACTTTAGTTTAAGCTTATGGAGTGATCAGCAGCTCATGCTTGTAAAAAATTGACATGGTACCTGCCATATGCTTCAAGCCATAAACCATTGGCCATGACTCGATTCAACTTGACTTTCATTCAGTTGTGCTCTCCTTGATTGTTTTATCCTAGTATAATAACTTCTGTTGATGTGATTATCTTCTTTCCCATAAAACATCAGACAATTAGAAAACCCAATACATTGCTCATTATATATTACCTTGAAAACCCTCCTTTTCCTCCATCTTAACAAGGAGTTGAAATCGCCTGCTAAGTGCTGATAGCCATGGCTTCATACAGACCTTACTCAGATGCTGCAAGTCAGGCGATACTTTACTTCTCTCACTGATCTTATTTGCTGCATACACAGAAGTTATCTCAGCATCCACTATCCTATATGATGACAGAACTTTGGAATGTATATAAGGAACTTCACCTCTCACCTCATAGTATCTCAGCTGACCCAAATCCTGGCTACCGTTCAAGTCATGGACATAACTATGTAGGCATAGCATTTTTAACTTTGAAGAAGTTTTAGCCTATACTCTAGTTTCAATGCCATGAGATATCCTGGAGTAATTATTTCTAAATTTTAATAAAGTGCCTAGGAGCACAATTTCTATCCGACATATTCGAACCACAAACATTTATAACGCCTATCATGTCACAAACCCCTTGAGAAGGGATTAATATCCTAAGTCCGCTTCTCCACCACTTAAGTCACTTTCAGCAATCCGATTCCACTGCTTTCACAAATCACAAGATCATCATTTTTTTTCCTCGATGAACAAGCACATCAATTTTTTAGATAAACCTGTTCTGTAAATTTGTGGATCTAATGGACGTTGAAGTCTGATCAGCCATTTCTGCGACTGGTTGTTTCGTTCTTATCACCCATATTTCTAGGTCTTATCCATTTTGTTCCCAAGGCCTCTTTCTCTTTGGAAACAGAGGCTACTACACTGGTTTTCTAAAGCCTACTTAAATGAAGGTTCAACAGTAATGAAAAGAACATCTTTAAGCTTTCTGCTTATCAGAATTTTTAATCTGACATTAAAGTTTAATAGCCAATAATATTGTATTTGTTATCTGTCATTGACCAGCGTGTCCATTTCTGACAATTGACTTTTGCATTCTCCAGATACCCTTATGAGGAGGCTGCGTCTATTGCTATATCCACTGTTAAGGAGTTTGGCACAAGCTTCAAAGAGGTATTGGTTTCCTTCAATTTACCTTTTGCCGCAAGTTTAGTATCATTAGCTTTGCTAAGAATCTTACTATAAAAATGTTACTACAAGCTTTCTAGTGGAGTTTGGCAGGGTATTAAAGCAAGTTGGCCCCATTTCGTTTTGTAACTTTCTTTTGTTTTTTTGTTTGTATGTGTCGCTCATTTTGGTACCGGGTTTGTGGTGGGCAAATGTGTTTGTCTACGTTTAATTTTTTTTTTAGCTGTAGGTCTTTTTCCATCAATTTAATATTTTTGGTAGAGTTTTTTTCCCCTTGAAATAATGTAATAAACATGCGTTAGTTCTTATAGGGGACTATTTAGAAAAGCGATAGAAATGATGGGGTTTATTGAGGAAACTTTGCTTGTGCACGCGAATTAGCAACTCTTTGGGAGAAATCTCCTGTTGATTTTATTCAAGTTTTAACTGAGTTAAATACGCTTATTTGGGGGAAAAAAACCTGTGAGAGTTAAATACATGCAAGCCAAAATTTTTGAATTCAGGAAAGAAGCTAGCAACTACTGAGTTGTGTGTCCTTTTCTGCCACTTGAACGTTCGTTGCTATCATCATTCATGATAACTTGAGTGGGTAATAGTCTTCTTGTAGCACCAGTCTTTTATGAACCTATCGAAGGAAACCACATGACATTACTGTTGCTGTGGTCCATTGCCCTTAGCAAAGCATAAACAACTCATTCTGGCTTAGCCATAAGAAAAGTATCAACTAGAACCAACATTAACAAAAGCCGTTGAGTTTTACACGTAGCCATCCTGACTTAAATTATTGGGAATTTGTTACATTTTCCCACCTAATCCAAAATAAACTTACACAACTACATGGGTGGTACACATGGTTCAAAGTCTCGGTTGTCAAAATATGATACAATACAAGGAAGCACACATATCCAACACTCTTATTCATAAAACACAAAGCATTTGATGATTCTAACTCCATCGACTCATCCATATGTCTATCTTAATGCCCGTCACTCTTCCAATGTGCTCCTAGAATCTTGTTATTCCGCTCATACCACTTTGTTATAATAGCTGCAAACTACTTTCTTTGTATTACCATTATATTGAACCTGTGATCCCCACCGATATCCTTCGTGTTTGGAGGCATCTACTGACACAAATGCTAGTTTTCTTCTTGTGTTTTGTTTTGATTTTCTATGAGATGAACAACTACTATCGGCACTAATGTTGTGCCAATCAAGATCATCAAATATTGATTTTGAGTGACCAGAGCCTTAGACATACTCAACAAGCACTACTTAGACATAAGGAATCAAGTTATCAAATCATGGAAGACAAGGAATAAAGTGGCATGATCAATGCTTTTTTCTTCTTTTTTTTTTTTTTTTTTTTTTTTTTTTTTTGTGCATCAAGTAATCTCGTCGAGTCTTTCCGAGTTTAAACCGTTATCGAGGTTGAGATCGAGTTTCTACCAAGTTTTCTCCGATAAATAGCCGATAACATCGAAAACTTGTCTTGATGAATCAAATACGTATTTCAATCGACTCAACTAACAATATCGACTCGGCCAAGGGCGAGACTTTGAACCATAGTACATGCCTTTCTCATTGCCATCAATTATGTCTCATTGCTATATATTATAACTGAAAAGAAAAAAGGAAAAATAAAAAGAAACGTGAGTTCCTAATAATGTGTTGGCTTCTTCTAAAGGGTTTTATGAGAGAAGGAAAAGAAGAACAAGTAATTGTGAGTTAAAATGACGCACTGACGTGTCGGTCCTTTTCTCAGAGGTTTTATGAGAAAAAGTAAAGAAAAACAAGTACTTGTGAGTAAAAAAAGCTTAATGATGTCTCGGCCCCATTTTCAGGGTTTTTATGAGAGATAGTACATTCAGAACAGTTAATTGTGTATCTCTATCACACCAAATTCCAAATATAAACAGCGGAAGGAACACATGTATAGATTGTATATATATACCTTTGTTATCAATGAAAGCAGCGCAAAACAGTGAAATCGTCCCCAAAATCGCCCTAGCAGCTTTGAGATCCGATTTGTACGAATCACACACCATATCTGGTTCAGATCTTCTTCTCCTTCGTATTAGCGGACCTGATTTCGTTCGTGCGAGTCATTCATCGCACAGATCTGTGACTGTTCATCGACTGCAACTTCTGGCTATCTCCAGAGACCAACAGTTTCACGACACAGATCTAAGCTCCTGAGAACTTTTCGGCCATCTTCGACAAACTTTCTTCTTGCAAGTCATTGTTCTGCACTCAAGAGGTGCAAACGGTTTTTTGTAGACATCTACTCTCTCATTCTAGTCATCCTCTGATGTCGACGAATTTTTCGACGACATCTCAATAACTATGGCTCATTCCTCGATTTCCACTCCCATGAGCTTCAGTGTTTTCGAGGACTTCTATCTCGATCAGTCCATATTATCACTTGCTAGAAGAAGCATGGTACTATGATTAGTCATCAGCTCCTTCTGCTCGGCAGGTGTCAGTTGAGAAACCCTCGATTTCCACTTTCATTTTCACTTTCACTGATGGTCTTTCCTCCCAGGAGCTTTAGTCTCCTCGAGGAATTTTATCTCGATCAACCCATATCGTCTCAGATATAACATGTCTTTTTAGGTCATCCTTATGGGTTATCGATTCAGGTATAACAGATCACATCACTCAGTCCATCATTTGCTTTATAATTGAGATGCCACATCAGTTAATCATCACAGTTGTCGATGGGAATACTACTCATATGTTAGGTTTAGGGCCTCCCTCTCTCCTTCCTTCTCTTACTCTTCCATCTGTTTTTTCAGTATCTTTTTTAAAATACAATTTACTGTCTGTGAGTCATTTTACTAGAGAGCACAACTGTTCCATTATATTTTCTCCTTCTTCTTTTGTGATACAAGATATTCGGAGTCAGATCGTGATTGGTGAGGGTCGTGAACCTCAGGGATTTTATCATATGAATGCATCACCTACTGCTTTTTCCGCTGTTTCAAGTATTGATTGGTATCGACGACTTGATCATGCATCTTTGTCTGTCCTTCGTATCATGATTCCTAATTTTTTCTTCTTTGAGTTTAGCTGTGAAGCATGTATACTGAAAATACATCACAGATCTAGCTTTTCAGATGTCTATGCTCACAGTGATATTCCCTTTGTTGTAGTCCACTCAGATATATAGGATCCCTATAAGCTGAAAAGTCTTTGGTTTTCAGTATTTTGTCATCTTTATAGATGATTTTTCTCGTATGACATGGTTATTCCTGTTGCACGATAGATCTGAGGTTGTCTTTTGTGTTTCGTATATTTATTTCTCTTGTGCTTACACTCCCCAATAAAATGGAGTTGCTGAGCATAAGAATTGTCATCTCCTACAGGTTGTTAAACGTTATTATTTCAGATGGACGTTCCTCGTACATACTGGAACTTTGCTTTGCTTGATGCATGTCATCTTATCAATAAAATGTATTCTGCTAACTTATGAAACAAATCCCCATTCTCTCTTCTATATCATGACAAGTCTCCATTCACTGTCACTCCGAGGGTATTTGGATGCACGTGTTTTGTTCAGTGTCTTGGTCCTACTCAAAGATAAGTTAACCCCTCGTGCATCTCGATAATTTTTCGCTGGATATTCTCGCACACAAAAGGAGTATGTGTGCTATTCTTTTGAGACAAGAAAAACTACTATATCAGTTGATGTCATTTTTCTTGAACAAATACCCTATTTTATTTTTTCAGGAGGTTCTTCTTCTTCTTCAGATCCACTTCCTCAACCTATTATTGGTGAGGTAAGTCCACCATCTACACCTGCTCCTGCTCCTGCTCCGCTTCGTACCTATACTCGAAGGATGAAGCAGACAATTGATTAAGTAATTCTTGTAGCTTCTCACCCTTCACCCATGACGCCTGCTCCGGATGATTTATCCATTGCTTTTCGTAAGCACCCTCGTACTTGTATTTTACATCTCATTACTAATTTTATATCGTATCATCGTTTCATCCCTTCTCTTCGTGAGTTTGCATATGTTTTGTCATCTATTTCTGCTTCTTCAGTGAGAGAGACACTTGCACATCCAGGATGAAAAGCTGCTATTAATGAAGGGATGTAGAGTCTATGGGAAAATGACACATGGGATGCTGTTCCCACTCCTCCAGGCCAGTCTTGTGTTAATTGCTGTTGGATCTACAATGTAAATCATAATCCCGACGGGTCAATTGTAAGATTAAAGGCTCGTCTTGTGACCAGAGGATTTACCCAGTAGTCAAACTCAATACTGTTCATATGGTTGTCTCAGTTGCTGTGCACTGTTCATGGTCATTGTATCAGCTTGACATCAAGAATGTCCTTCTGCATGGTGATTTAACAGAGACTGTTTATATGCTTCACCCTCCTGGGTATGAGATTATGGGGGAGAACCATGTGTGTCGCTTTCGAAAGTCACTGTATGAACTCAAACAATTTCCACGAGCATGGTTTGAGAAATTCAACAAGGTTGTACATGTCATTGAATTCTCTAAGAGCTCTGTAGATTCTTCACTATTTGTTCATCGACGTTCTCAAGGAACTGCGATACTATTTACGTTCATGACATTATCATTACTGAGGATGATACAGCTGGAATTATCAAGGTGAAAGCTCATCTCTCAAAACAATTTCATACCAAAAATCCGAATATTCTCAAATTTTTTTCTAGGGATTGAGGTTGTTAAGTAGGGAAAGTCTCTTCTTCTAAATCAAAGGAAATACTGCTTGGATCTACTAAAAGAGTCAAGATTCTTTGGGTGTAAACCAGTTGACATTCCAATGGAACAAAATCTTAAACTTTCCAACTTTACTGATGAGTCAGATGTTATTATTCCAAATCCAAACATGTATCGAAGACTTATTGGCAAACGTATATTTGACTGTGATCCGATCGAATATATCTTTCGCAGTGAACTTAGTCAGTCAGTTCATGCGTATTTCAAGAAAGTCTCATCTTACGGTTGTTGAGCATATTTTGAGATATTTGAGGAAGTCTTCTGGTCAGGGCCTCCTCTATAGACCTATAATTACCCCCTTTTTCAAAATATATACTGATGCTGATTATGTTGGGTCTCCTGATGATAGACGTTTCACCAGTGGGTATTGTGCATACTTTGGTGGAAATCTAATTACATGGCGAGTCAAGAAACAAATGGTTGTAACTCGTTCCTCAGCTGAAGCCGAATATAGAGGTATGGCTCCAGCTATTTTTGAGTTGACTTGGCTTGAACGTCTCCTATCTGAATTCGGTGTTCAATTACCTAGTCCTCCAGTTCTCTACTGTGATAATAAGAGTGACATCCACATTGTTGAGAATCCAATCTTCCATGAGAGAACCAATCACATAGAGGTTGACTGTCACTTTATACGTGAAAAGGTTCAACAAAGGACAATCCAGCTGCAGCATGTATCAGTTGATGACTAAATTGCAGATATCTTCACAAAAGTCTTATCTCGACCTCTTCATTATCATTTCACCTCCAAAGTGAACTTATTAGACATATATGTTCCTGTTTACGGGGGAGTGTAGATTATATATATCTTTGTTATTAATGAAAAAATAGTCTCTCACTTTTTTTACTCTCTCAACATGAATAGCAGAATATATGGATCTGCAGATGACCATCAAACTAATCAACAACAATTACGATCATCACGGACTCATAAGAGACCTGACTTCCACCAAACATATATACCAGGGATAAATCGGATTCAAACAGTATAACTATGATCAAGGCCAAGGTCAAATCTAGATCTGCAGATGACCACCAGACCAATCAACAACTGCGATCATCACAGACTAACAAGAGACCTGACTTCCACCAAACATATATACCAAGGACGAATCGGACTCGTACAGTGCAACTGTGACCAAGGTCAAGCTATGCTTTTTTTTTTTTTCCTTTTCATTTCATGGGTCCCTTAATAGAGGAAGTGACTCTTTTCCTGACGCCCTTTGGTCTCATACAGTGAGTTGCCAAGCAACCAAAACGGCCTCTAAGGATCGTTACATGCATTCAAGATGTATATTCACAGGTATTCCCCCATGGTCAACCCCGTATATAAATCAATATGCCTAGTCACAGTATAACATAAGCAATCCCAACTCTTGATAAACCAGCTAAGTAGATCCTCATAAGTTCCCACACTTTTAGTCATTTCACACTAAGCACAACACTTTACAACCATTATTTTACGTCAATCACGATTTGTGACTACGTTCGGAGATTGCAGTGCATATTTATATACTTGCAAGTATATTAATATGCATCAACAACATCACTATATTTAATGAAACTAAATGTTTTTTGTTGATAACCTTTGCACGTGAACGATTGTCTTGTCACTTTAAAATCAACGTGCTTTGCACGTGAACGATTGTCTGTCACTTTAAAATCGACGTGCACCGTCCTTGGCTCCTATATAAATAATCGATCGCACATTAACAAGTTGGTATGTAACAATTCCCTACATATGGGACTCACAACAACCATTAAAATAATTCATGTACACACATTTATAATTATTCACATGCTTTTAACTTTTGTACATTTGTGTGTGCATGCACTTCCTTCTTTAATAAACACACATTCAATGTAAGTTTCATTTCCGTTTTAGTTTTATTTCCCTTCCATCACTCATCCATCAGAAAGTAGTGCATACACACACCAGCCTACACTCTTCCTAGTTGTTAAGTAACTAGTTGATTTTCTATTTTTGGCAAACGCAAACCCATTATATCTTTTCCTTTTTCTTGTTTCCCTTTTCCCATTTCATGTTTCTTCCTCAACCTCCTTCCTGGACCTGCGTGAGAGTAGGCAACAAGGTTGCTACAAAACTCTTGCAACCATGTGTTTACACCATTAAGGTAGATGACGGATCATCTCATTCTGACCCATGCTGCACCCACTGCGACTACGTTTTTTTACCAGCAAACAAGAAGAGAATACACAGGCAAACTTCAAGGTGTGGCGATGACAACAGCCCCAGCATCGTGCTCGATCATAGTGCCTTGGAACCGAGTTAACCATGATGCTCGGAAGTACACCACAATACAAAGAACTCACACTAAAGAGATGACGATGGCGACAGGCTCATCACTTTCTCGCTCCCATGGCCAGCCAAAATAAGAGAGTTCAAGGGAGAGAGGGAGTTGATGCTCGCCTTCTCCTACCTAGACCAACGATGGGGACGATGGATGGTGGTCATCAGTCGGCTAAAGCGGTGGCAACGGGGACAAGAGAGAGAGAGTTGATTGTGAGGATGAGTCGATGGTGATGGTAATGGTATCCACCGTTAGGTTCCTTGAACCATAGCCATCAAAATTTCCAACCTCCGGAACTTTTCCAATCTTGATAGATAATTTTTTTTATTAAACATCATCTTATGCATTTATAGATAATAAAAATTATAGTCAAGCTTTATAACATTTATTTATGTTCTTTTATATAAACATTCAATCCCTAAAATGTGCTGTTCCGATTCAATCCCTAAAATGTTTCAGAGCGTCGTTGATGCAGTAGTAGTTACTGCAACACTGCATCTTGCCCCTGATGAGCTGCATTTTGCACCATGTGCTCTGTAGCTCGATAGGGAAAAAAAAACTACAGTGCACATGAAACAAAATGGAGTTCATGAAGCTGCTACAGTATCAAAGATTTTAAATGACTTGCACCTATTGATGTCGTCTCCAATATTATTTTAAATGTCCATTTGTATATCTGTCTTCATCCTTGATTCTTCAGTTGTAATATCAATCACCTTATGTCTTTAAAATTTGTGGCATATTGAGATCTAGAAAGAACTATAACGAATAGTTAAGTAGAGCATTGACACAAGTTGAAAACTGCACAGGTTTGGTGGTTTGGTATTAAGAAAGAAGCTGCTCGAAGATCCATATCAATTTTTCTTATCCCAACATATACCTTTGCCGCCAACAAAGTTGCAGTCTCTCTCACATATCTTTTCAAATTAATTATTTCAATTTTTAAAATTCAATTTTTTACAAAAGTAACAGTTATTCTCAACTTTATGTGAGGGGGCTGCAGCTTTGCAGTCCCTACAAATCCATTATCTTATTATCCTTATTCATGGTTTCAAAGATGTATCCCAGAGTTTGCTCATGATCTCCACTTATAAGCACCTTTATGAGTGAGAGTACACTTAACAAACAACATTGAATGAAACAAAATCAATCATTTCCAAAATTTTCCAACTTGAAACTCATTGCATCAAGTTCCTTCTTCAAGTCATATACTCTAGCTTCATGGTAGAAAGGAAGCTTCAATGCTCTTCCCAATGCTATTTTCAACTCAAAAACTGTAAATACAAAGGATGTTGGAAGTTGGAACCCTTAGGAAAGCCGAAGGTGACATAGTTTCCCCTGAACTTGATGGAAAGAAAAAGTTATCCCTTAACAGTGTTTAGTTGGGTTGTAGGTCTAGTCTCGCATGTGCTAGTTGATGCAACAGAGTACAAGTTGGCAGAGCTGATACTAGAATGAAGACTATGTGAGGTCGATCAGCTCATGTCAGGGCAATGAAGTAGAGCTCAGGATGCTCTGGGGTTAACAATATGAAATACGAGACAAGGTAGCAAAGTAAGGCACATTAAGCAGTAGGGCAAACTAACAAAATGGGACATTGAACTTGTCTATTGATGGTGATGATTGAAAAACTTGCAAATGAAGGAAACAAAATTGGAAGGATGAAAGTATGTAAGGATGAAATATGGAGGAGCCTTTGTGCTTTCAACAGGGGTTTAGCTCCTTTAAAAGGCATCATGATAATGCTTGCACGCATATGTGTGTGGCTTTGTTCTGTTGCTCATTCGTTGTAACATATTGTATAAGCACACATGTATAGTTCTGACATTAATTTAAAGGGTAAACTCTCCTCAAATTCGACTATTGATTCCACGAGCTTAGTGGCTCTATCCTAACATCCTCTTATTACCCGCTTCCTCATATGGGCCTTGTTCTTTTCCATATTGCTCTTCTACATCATTATAGTACTCGCTTTGATCTCATCCTTCACCTTTGTACAAGGGCCAACATTATCATGGGTTCATACCAAGGAGGTTTTCATCCTTCACTATACTTGCATTGAAGCTTTAACTTCTTGCCCTTCTGGGGATGATGCTGAAAACAGTACTCGTACGTAAGATCCTGTGCTTTCTTGGATTGAAATTGAAATTGAACATCAGTTGTGAGATGGAATGAAGCAATGTCGGATGGCACGCTTCTCAAGCAATGTTGGATGGCACAACGAAAATTCTCCAACGCTGCAGCCAACTGGTTGGATCTTCATTCCAATTGTAACACTGGAAATCGAGTTTCACCAGTTTGGAAGTGTAGGTACTCGAGCTTGAGCCAAGTTGGCTTTGGCGGCAGTTGCTGCCATTGGTGGTTCCACCATTTCGGTCCTACAGGCAAAGAAATTGTCGTCGGCATCTTGCATTGCATGCTGATAACTGATTCATACTAGTTTTGATTCAAGTGTTAAAGCTCATAAGTTGTGTGGAGATAAGAGAGATGACTCTAGCTGCTCAACTTTTTGCGCCTGGGTTTTAATACCAAGATGAAATGTGGGAATCATATTGACTGCTAGATAGTCATGTATCCACCCAGGGGTGGAAGGAGTAATTGCTTGGATCCATGTACTTGTGTCGTACCCTGCCCGAGGGTGTCAGTGGTTAATGCTGGTTAGTTCAATACACGATGCTATTTTCGTACTTTAAGTTTTAGATTTCCTTTGGTGAGTATTTGTTGCGTGTATTTTCTGCTAAAGAAATGCACTTTTGTGTTTTTTGTATGATACAATGATGCATGGTGTTATTCGCAGGTTCATTTTGTGCTATTCTCGGATGACATTTATGATGTATGGGTGAAGACGGCAGATGAGCTTTTAGGAATACCGGATTGCGGATTGTTGAACAGATGAATTTGCGATCCAGCCAAGACGCACCAAGCTAAGCTATTAGCTAAGAGTCAGCGACGGTGTGAATGATCAGTAGCAGCAGTATTGCTTTGATTCTCCAGAACACGTAGAACTCCGGGCAATTGACAGTAAGGCAAGTTAAGGAGTATAGAACAAAAGAAAATAGTAAGGGAAGGGGTAGAACGAAACAAAATAGTAAGAATGTAACCTGCCCTCATGGATTGTACAATTAACAAAGCAATTGCAATCATTTTAGCCCTTCACTGCTTTCAAATCATACTTCGCACTGTGCATATGAGCGAGATATCTGTGGGCGAGATATCAGTGGGCGGCGTTGGGTAGCTTTTCCCATCATTCTTGCTGCAGGTGTTAACGGGACATGTTTTCTTGGCTGTAACGATGATGTGTGCAGATGTTGAAGGGCATCGGCCGCAGCATTTGTTTTTTGTATCCACTGTCTGAAGTATAGTTAGTTCGTTGTGAGTCGATTTAATTTCGGACGGAAAATGCCTAGTCTACGGATGCTTATCAATAAGTCGCTGCTTGATTCTCTTCATTTTGTGTCGTGCTATTTCATTGTCAGTTTTTAGTTGCAGAATCCCCAGTTAAGCATAGGCTATTGCCATTTCATAAAAGTTCGACCAATGATGTTTACAATCATGCATCTTTCCTTTCGTGGTCAATATAGACCTGTTCCATGCAATAGAGACACTTCATTCTTAAATAGTATTCTTTTTATTCCATAAAAGTGATAAAATTATTCAAGTTACGAATCATTTGCAAAACGATTAAATGTTATTTTAATCAAAATTATTATGAAGCATTAATTATAATTTAAGTTATGTATTTCAATCATGAGTTAATGATGTAATTTTCTTATGTCATTAAGACGAATAACGAAACTCTTCAAATATATGTTGAATAGTAGATTGATAATGCAACGTTGTATTTTTTATAAGACGAAACAAATACAATAATGTGTAGGTCTAATCACTGATTTTTTCTTCTTTTTTTTTCTTTTTTTTTTTTTTTGAAAATTGATGAAAATATCAAAAAAAAACAAAAGTTCCAACATATTCGATGGAGATACATAGATCCAAAGATCGTACGAAGTACAACCCGCTCAAAATAACACAAAAGTTGATAATAAAACAACATGGTTGAAACAATCCTAGAGAAGCAGAATCTCCCATCAAACTCCTTGTGATATACAATTGCGCCAGACCTCTGACAACCCGCATCTTCGTAGCCTTTTGAACTGTAATGCTCCAAGAACGGCAATGCTACGACACCTTATGGCACTGCTTGCGAGATAGCAGATGCTTCGACCACCAGATCTTTGCCTTCGACAAGTTGGGCTTTTTGAGGCTCCAAACCACGCCATTAGTATACATCGAAAAAGTTCACGTAGAAGGAAAAATCCTACCACCACACACGTAGTCCGAAACTCCAACCTGAACAACACCCATACTGTTCACGATAATTAAACAAACACCTAGACGTGCACAGCTCCGGTCATCGTAATCCGAATCACCCAATCCGGCCTTTCTTCTCGAAATCTCCATTCGCATGCTTCGGATCTGCCATGGAAAGCTCCACCTCAAGCTGCTTCCTTCTCCAAATTGGTTTTCGAAACAGATCTCTCACGCCAAAAGGCCAAAAACGATCCTCCTGGTGATGGAGAGTGGCACTCATCCATTGTTGATTGATTTCTTCAAAAATGACTTCTTTGAGAGCTTGATCTACTCTAGTCTCTATTGTTGTCTTTTCTTCTATTGACAATTGGTTTGTATCTACATATTTATCCTCCACTATGACTATTTCATCTGTCTGAGTAGGAGTGAGATCAAGCGTAGTTATTTGTGTGAACTCTGCTTGATTTGTGTGCTGTATGCATTCTGTAGTGATTTCTTCTCGTGTAGTCTCTACTGCCTCCTTAGGTGGTGATGCCTCAGTTGCTTCTGATTCATTTTCCACTGTAGGTTCTTTTGTTGGGAAGTCGACTGCAGGTGATTCTGCTGCTTGACCATCGGTTGCAATCAGTTGAAGTATATGTTATTCATTGGAGATCGTGTGCAATCTTCACCCTTTCAATGAAATTAAGCACCTCATCATCATAGATCCTGCTTGTCTTCTCACAAAAATACTAAAGACCTGAATCTTGGATTAGCTCGGATATTTCCATGACTTCATCTGATTCGTTCTTCATAGTTTCAAAATCCAAGACAACTTCTGTCTGTAACTCAATTTTTCTGGTTTGAACTTCTTTGTTCATGAGATTTGTAGCTCTTTTGAGGGGTGTTGGACTGAGTGTTGATCATTTAGTGAGATTGAAAGTGATTTTTTGAATTATAAAATTGAATTGAAAACGTTTTTGCAGTGAATTGAATTGAATTGCAAACCTAGGGTTTTGCACTAGAGTGTTATATAGAGATAGAATAAGAGAGCCAAAGTGTCTTTTTGATTGAAAATTTTGGTACTTATACCCGTTGAAAATAAAATTACCGTTGCCATTTTACTAGCTGTTACGCATATTGAGTAATTGATTTGACCGTTGCATGATTCTAGGTAATCAGTTTTTAAAACATTTTTTCTTTCCAAAAATAGAAGTGCAGTAGAGTAAAGGTAATGCCAGCCTCCATTCTTCATGTGCAGTATAGCAGTAGAGTAGAAATAATGTTAGTCTGTATTCTACATGTGTAGCAGAGTAGTAGAGCATTTTGTCTATTTTATTGGTTCAAGTTAATTATACCCAATTCACCTCGGAATTGAATAAATATGCTCTAATTAAGAGGTTTTGTAAAAATGTCTGTAATTTATTTTTCTGTTGGAATGTATTCCAATTTAGTGTGAACTTTTTACACATGATCTCTGATAAAGTGATATCTAACATTAATGTGCTTGGTTCTTGCATGAAAAATTGAATTTCTGAAATTGCAATTGCAGACGTATTGTCACAGAACATTGAAGTTTTAGTGAATTTCATACCGTAGTCTGCAAGTTGTGACCTCATCCATAATACTTGTGTAGCACAGCTTCCTGCAGCTATGTACTATGCTTCTGTAATAGACTAATACAAATCAGTTTTGTTACATCATTTTCTATATAATTGGAGGGATTGCATATTTCTATCAATGCTTTTGAAGCTTAGTATTTCTCAACGTGAGTGTTTCCACTACTGCATTGAGAAGCTTTACCTTTGCATTTGATTTCTTTAGCTCATCTTGAGCATTGACTAGGCTGAAGTTGGTCTCTTTATATGCTTGATTGTATTTCTCTTTGAGATTTACAATCAGCTTAAGATTTTCTTTATTTTTCCTTAAGAGGGAAATAAAACTTTCAATGCTTCCTTCAATTCCTCTAGGGTGGCGTGTGAGTTAGAAAAGTCAAATACCTGTTACTTTTCATCATTTCGTGCCATGAGACAGAGCTGAGCGTTTGAGATTGTTTCTTCATCATCAGAGTCTGTCTCTCTCCACGTCTTATCAGTATAGTTTTTTCTCTTTTCTTTTCTTCCAGGATTTCCTTTGTTGTATTCCTTCTTGTACTTCTGTGTAGACGATTCTTGTGTGGGTCGTCTGCATTGTGCAGTAAAGTGTCCTGGCTTGCCACAGTTATAGTAGACCTCCTTCTATGCTTCTTTCGTCTTTGTGGGGAAGTTTTTCTTGAGATTCCTTTTTTTGAACAGCTTTCTGAATGTCTTCCCCATCAATGCAAGTTCTTTGAATAGTACTTGTTAGCTTGCAGACGAGGTGTCACTGGTTTCCTCCTCTGCCATTGACCTTAGGATTTTTCCTTGAGCTTTGAAAGTTAGAGTTTTCTTCTTGGCCTCATCTATTTGTCTCTTATGCTCAACTTCTAGATTGTAAGTATGCAGCACACCATATAATTGTGCTAGAGACATCTTGGCAAGATCACTGGACTCTGTTATTGCTGTTGGTTTTGTTCCTCAGATTTCACCAAGCGATCTCATGAAGTTTAGGTTGACCTCCTTATTATCGAAAGTCTTTCCTTAAGTTTTAAGATTGTTGATGAGAACATTGAACCTTTCATTAAAGTTGGTCAGGTTCTCATCTGATCTCATTGAGACCCAATCATACTGCTGTATCAAAACATCTTTCTTATTCTCCCTTATTTCATTTGTCCCTACATTTTTGAGTAGTACAACATCCCATGTCTCCTTTACAGTGGTTGTATGAACCACAATCTCGAACATATCGTCATCAAGAGAATTGAATATTTGATTCCTTGCTCTTCTATCTACCAGTACCAGATCCCAGTTTTCTCTTGTCCATAGAGATTTTGGCTTGTTTACTTCATTGGTTACATCTACTGGATCTGGAATCTTTGGAATGTATGGTCCATCAGTGATGATGTCATGTATTCTCTCATCTATTGAATCAAGATATGCAAGCATCCTCATCTTCCAGTGATTAAACTTGTCAAAAGAGCATGTTCGTGGTGCCCCGTTGTTGCGGCATTGGGTAACTTTGGAGGAGCCATATTTTCTTCACTAAAGAAACTGTTAGTAACTTCTTGCAAATTTAAAAAAAAAATGACCTTTTTCTTTCCAAAACGATTAGGTTTGGAA
Source organism: Drosera capensis (assembly GCA_001925005.1). Lineage (NCBI taxonomy): Eukaryota > Viridiplantae > Streptophyta > Magnoliopsida > Caryophyllales > Droseraceae > Drosera > Drosera capensis. Next base: position 10,025 of record LIEC01011067.1, on the reverse strand, counting down.
ATTCAGGCTCTCATACCAATTGTTAGGTCCAAAGGTTCAACCTAGAGGGAGAGAAGGAGGGGGTGTGAATAGGTTGATCAAATGTATTACTTTGTAATGCAACGGATTTAAAAATCTTTAAGCACTACTGTTCTATGCAGACTATTGAGATAGTCTGCAGTAAAGACTTAAACTGTATAAGTTTGTCTCTGTTTTTCTATATTAATCAATTTCTAACAGTTCTAAATATATCAAGCAATAAAAGCAAGCAAAAAACAAAAAAATTATACTGGTTCAAACACTCATTATCAATTGATAATCGAGAGCTTAGTCCAGTTTTCCCTTGGTGACCAGTTTAATTAATTGAAAATGTGAGTTAACTATCTTCTTGTTTGTGTCTTACAAGATTATCTCTTTTACAAGCTAGCTAACTTGTCAAAAGTTGAAGAACCTAAATCCTTGCACAGATCCTTCACTGGACTCTACTATAGGTTCTGTTCTTCAGTGCAGACTAGTGAACTCTCTTCCTGTTTTCTTCTCGATTCAGCTCACTTAAGTAATCCTTGAATCTCTTGATTGTTTTGCAAGCCTATTCTTTTAATCACTCGTTCAACAGCCTTACTCAATGAGCTTCGTTGATCCACTTTTATAGGCTGAGGGAATGAACCCGTGACTTATGTATAGGACCTGATATGATAGCTGGTCACATGCGAACCTCAACTCATGTTGACAGCTCACCTTTTTCAGATACTCACACTGTCACACTCTGAACCTCAGACCCCACAAACCCCGGGAACCATCTCTAGTGCACTTCAGTTTGCTGCACCTTAGTCTGTACTCAGTACTGCGAGACCTCATTTGCACCCAGTCCCTATTATAATCTCGTCTGTACCCAGATCTGATGCACTTCATGCATTGGTGTGTTGGTCCTCGTCTATAATTTCAATCCTAGATCCTGAAGCATTTGTAGGTCTTTTGTTGGCATGTTTTAGTTGTTTAGCTGAAATCCTCTATAGTAGTTTGTATCTGGTGGCCCACACAATACTCTCCATCTGTGACCGTCGGCTCTACAACATCTGACCTAAACTGCAGCTACCTACTTGATTTCCAGCTTAAGCACACTAACAACATCATGGCTAATACTCCTAAGTTTTGTTCATCAATTTCTATACAGGAGAAGGGATTGCACATTCTTATCACAGTCAGAAAGAAGCAAAACAGACCTCAGCAAAGTCTTGTAGAAGGGTAAAGCCTCTGCTGAACAAGGAGAGCAGAAGAGTAAGGTCTCTACTTTTAAATCCTTGAGCAAAGTATCAGCACGAACTGGTGTAAAACACCACAAGATACAGAAGGTCTAGAATCATAAGATTGAAACCAGTAAAAGGCAATACAGACCCCAGTATGTACCAAACTACTCAGTATGGAACAATGTATAAGCTTTCAATGCTCTACTACAGGAACAACATGGTGGAACATAGTACCTGGACAGTGGATGTTCTGAACATATGATGGGAACAAAAGCATTCTGAAAGATTACAGAAAGGAAGAAGGACCCCTAGTCATCTTTGGAATATGCAAGGCAGGTAACACTAAAGGTTATGGAACCCTTGATATAGGTTCTTTAGTCTTTAGAGATGTAGCTTATGTTAAAGGTTTGGAATATAACATGCTTTCCATTAGTCAATTATGTGATAAAAATTATGATGTCTCTTTTATCCATAATTCATGTCAAGTAAGAGACAAAGTCACCAAAGAAGTCAAATTGGTAGGAACAAAAAAAAAAGGAAACATTTATGCAGTAGACTTCAACTCATTACAGTCAGTACAAATAACATGTTTTTACACTAAAGATGCTGAAGATACAAACTGGTTATAGCATAAGATATTTGCACACTTGAATTTTAAAACTATAGCTAAATTATCCACAGAAAACCTAGTGAGAGGACAGACTTCCTCAAACCAAATTCAAAAAAGATAAGTTGTGCATACCATGCCAAGAGGGAATATAGGCTAGAGCAAACTTCAGACCCCTAAACTCATCGGAATTAGATAGAATACTAGAGCTATTGCATATGGATCTTTTTGATCCAGTAGAAATAGAAAGCTTGAATAGAAGAGAACAATATCTCTTCCTGTAGACGTCAGAAGAGAAAACAATATTGGAGCTCCCTACTGCACAACCTACAGAAATGGAGGTAGAAGAACATTCTGCACCAATAGAAGAGCAAACTGAAGCTAGTTTTCAAAGACCAACAATTGTAGCACCAATTGAGGCATCATCCTTAGAGATCTTACCACTAAAGGAGCCAGAGATTCCAGTACTTCATGACACAAACATTGCACTGAAGTATCTAAAGGCTGAAGAACCTCATTCTAGAAGCTCAGAAAAGCTATCAGGAAGTCAGATAAGGACCATAAGCACAACTCAGGCAAGAGCTAGGTGCACAAGGCTACACAAGAAATGAGATTGAAGCCAAGCTCAGAATGATATAGGCTGAGCAGCCATATAACACCTTTATTATAAGTACATTGACAATAAGGACTACTGTAACTGAGGCATTCACAACAGAAATCATTCCTATCTCTAATATACGAATGAAATTGGCTATGATTGAAGCTGATCAGCCTTCACAGCATCAGAAGCATGGGCCCCAACAACAACCACAACCACACAATCTCCTGAAAAGAAAAAGATTATAAAAGCGTTATAGACTATCCAACCCATACAAGAAAAGGTTCTGGAACACAGAGCCAAGACTAATGAAATACTGGGCAAGCCTCCGAAGAAAGTAATGATCCAAAAGTTCATCAAGGAGCACAAACTCCCAATCAAGAGGAAGTCTAAAGCAGCAAGGCTAAGGCTCATTCCATAAAACACAACCATGAGATAAAGGATACATGCAGACGACTCAAGGACAGAAATGGAATAGTTGATGGAGGCAGATTTCCACCAGCTGGTTCAAATTCAAAAAATAAAGGCCAACAAGAAAAAGAGGCCCATTGAACCTTACATATTGTTCAGTGGAGTTCTGAAGATCAAAGACTCAACCCTCAAAAAAAGAAGACACAACTATAACATGTCGAATTTGTGTATACTCTTGAAGTGGAGGCTGAACTAAAAAGACTCGTTGACAAGCATGTTAGCACAGCAATCTTGGAGATTTATAACTATCTCTCAAGGTCAACAATCGTCAAATCACAATCATCAGGAGATGGGGATGTTGGTCCTAGTTTATACCTAGAGGGGGGGGGTGAATAGGTTTAAAGACCGTTTGTGATTTTTCTTTTAATAATGTATGACACACTACTGTTCTTGCATAGACTACTTGGGTAGTCTGCAGTAGAGAATTCAAACTCTGTGAGTTTTTTTCTTTTTGTCTATGTTGATTTAAATCTAACAGTTGTCTAATAATCAAATGGAGAAAAGACAATATAAATGACACCGGATTTATACTGGTTAAGACACTCGATATCAAATGATGATCGAGAGCTTAGTCCAGTCTTCCCTTGGTGACCAATGTAGTCAACCCAAGAGGTGAGTATCACTATCTTCTTGTGTAGATTATAAGAATGTATCCTTAACAAGCCTAAACAGACTTGTTTACAAGATCAAAGAACCTAACTCGTGTTGCTCAGATCCAATCTATGGACTCTGGTGCACAACTTGTTCTTCTGCAGACTAGTGATGCTCTCTTCGCAGTGTCTTTAAGATTTAGCTCAGTCGAGTATGATTTGAATGAATTTGCTTTGCACGTTGCCTTTGAATCTCATTCACTCGTCATCTTCTCTGAGCTTCAACGGTTCCTTTTTATATGGCTCAAGGAACAAACCGTTTGCAACGCACTAAGACCTGGCAGTCCACTCATGTCCCCCATTATCTCGTTTCTGATGATGGCAGTCCACTGACCACAGAATTCGTGTCGTTGCTACTTTAACTCAAATCTTCATTGACTAACTTCAAACCTTTGACCCCACCCTGGCAATCATCTCTGCTGCAATCAAGTCTGCTGCATCCTTCAGTCTGCACTCAGTCTCTGTCATGACCCTAGTCTGCATACTGCAACTCTAGTTCGTGACCAATCTCTGCTGCAACTACGGTCTGCACTCAGATCGGATTCAGTTCATGCCTTGCCATCTTGGTTCTCGTCCACAAGCTTAGTCCTTCCACTGAAGCCTTTGAGTTCATTTGTTGCTTATTATGTACTAGCTGTTTATCCAAAGTCTTCTTTCGTAGTCTGCATCTGGTGGTCTGCACGATGTCTTCCCATCTGCATCCGTCTGCTCACTGGCATCTGACCTACACTGCAACTACCTACTTGACTTCTAGCTTAAACATACTAACTACATTATAACTAATACATCTCAGTTTTGTTACATCAATTTCTATACAACTTGAGGGATTGCACATTCCTATCAGGTGATGATAGTGATGATGAATTCCTATAGCGAGAAGATTATGATGATGACATCATTATTGAGGTCGCTGAAGAAGGAATCAAGAAGCAATCAATAGCAGAACCGTCTACTATAGAAGAGCAAGTAATAGAGTCACTTATAGCCGAGTCTCCAGCAACAAAGCCTACCCCATCAGAATCAGCAGTATAGGAGGAAACAAGAGTAGAGGGATCACCAATAAAGGAGGGCTTCCCAATAGCATCACCAATCAGGGATACAACAGAGGCTATCAACAAAAGGAACTATTACAGACTATCACCAGACCACTGAGCAAGTAGAGTTCACTCAAGTTTCAATACTTGATCTCAATCCCACAAAGGTAGAGGAAGTGGAAATAGTGGAAGATGAATTAGAAGAAACAACCTCAATGCCAACAAAGTAGGAGACTACAGCAGACAACACTTTCAAAGGTGTCACCCTTCATGAAATCAACAAACATTTTATGAGGGACACTCCCTCTAGCTAGGAAAACATCCAAAATCAAGAGACATCCCTACTAAACCTGGAGTTTTCACCCTCTCTTCATTTGGAATGGTGTAGACTATGGCATATCCACCATTAGTAGGTTTCCCTCAAGGCCTACTCTAAAGTGGTACATCTGATATTCAGATGATACCCCAGACTATAGCGAGGAGTCTGAGGCAATTCCTTGTAGACGTCAAAATGACACCAATTCATGAAAGACCATCTTCTACTACAAGAATAGTAGCCTAAACTGAATCTTTTGCACATGAACAATCATCTCTATCAGAAACTACAGTGGAATACAGACTTAGACAACTTGATCAGGAAATCTACAGCATGCTTCAGTGGACAAAGAATGCATTCAAGGAACTTCTTAGCTGACTAGAACAAGTTGTAGACGAGCTGGAAGCAGAGAAGACAGCCAGGGAAAGGAGTTTTGAAGACTTCCATACATCCCTCTCTAATATGGTTGATGGTCTCATAGATGAAATATAGAGGGCCAATGCCCTAATCTAAACACTCAGCTAAATATAAGGCTTGGCTCAACTCCTAAATCTAAATCTAAATACAGAGGGCCAATGCCCTAATATAGGCTTAACTCCTTAAATCTAAACAAACTAAGGGCATAACACTCAGTTTACCTTCACAAATTGCAATCATCTTTGAAAACCATCCATAAGAAGCTTAAGGAGCACATTTGCAACAACGACTTGCTGAAAAACAAGCTTTAACTTGAAATTGTTAAAGCCATAGTTTCCCAAAAGATAACCACTGATAAACTGAAAGCCCTTAGAATTGTAATCGAAGTCCTCACAGCTACAATCAATGCTAACAAAAAGAGGAAAAAGGCAGCAAAGAAAAGGAAAGAGGCAACAAGGTTTTCTGGGAAGAAGGCAATAGAAAAAGATGCAACCAGGGAAAAGACAGCAAAGAACTCCAACAAAGCCATCTTGTAAGGTCCAAAATTCAACCTAGAGGGGGGAGGGGGTGAATAGGTTGATTAAAAAATATTTTAATTTATACAACGGAGTTAAATTCTTTACAGACTACTTGGGTAGTCTGTAGTAGATACTTAGTCGTATGCAGTAGAGAATTCAAACTTTATAAGTTTGTCTCTGTTAGGTTGTGATGATCAATTTTCTAACAGTTTTAAATATATCAATAAATGAAAACAAGTAAAAAACATAATATTTTATATTGGTTCAGACATTTGTTATCTATTGATAAACGAGAGTTTAGTCCAGTCTTCCCTTGGTAACCAGTTTAGTCAAACCAAGGGATGAGTTTACTATTTTCTTGTTTATAGCTTACAAGAAAACGTTTTTTTACAAGTTAGTTAACTCGTACAAAAAATGAAGAACCCAGATCTTTGCAAAGATCTAATCAACTGGACTCTACTGTAAGTTCTGTTCTTCTTTTGGAGACTAGCGAACTCTTTGTCAATGTTCTTCACAATTCAGCTCACTTGAGTAATCTATGAATTTCTAATTTCCTTACATTCTTGCTTTGCAATCTCAAATTGTATTCAATGATTCCCTTTTATATGCTCAGGGAATGAACCCGTGATATTATATTGTATCTGATGTGACATCTTGTCACATGTGTCTCCCAACTGATGTTGACAGCCCACCTACCTAAGTTTCTTGTACTGTCATCTATTGTACCTCAAATCTTCGCTTTACTACCTTCAGACCTTTGACCCAAACCCCAGCAACCATCTCTGCTGCACTCCAGTCTACTACAACATTAGTCTGCACCCAGTATTATGCGACCTAATTTGCATCCTTCTGCAATCCTAGTTTGCGCCCAGTCCCTGCTGTAACTCTTAGTCTACACCCATATCTGATGCACTTCATAACTTGCTGTGCTGGTCCTCGTTTGTAAGCTCAATCCTAGATCGTGAAGCATTTGCAGGTCTTTTGTTGCCCATGTATGCCTTAATTGCTTACTCAAAATCCTCTATAGTAGTCTGCATCTGGTGGCACACATGATGCTCATCATTTGCAGCCGTATGCTCTCCAGCATCCGACTTATACTCTAACTACCTACTTGATTTCTAGCCTAAACACACTAACAACATCATGGCTAATACTTCTAAGTTTTGTTCATCAATTTTTATACAATTGGAGGGATTGCACATTCCTATCAATCTCTTCCTAAATTGATGCTAACAAAACTTCTAAGTAAAACAACTAGCTAACTACCTTACTTACAACTTAGTTACATTGTTTTTGAGGCAAAATTGAAATAAAAGAGCAATTGAGAAATTTACCTTTACTTGTGATGCTCTTTTCCTTTTCTATGTTGATGCTGATGTTCTTCTTCTTTTCCTTTGCTACACTTTGAAGTAATGTCCTCTGATTCTCTGTGATGTCTTCTTCTTTCTTCATATGACAACCCCCGAGAATCCTATGTCTTGTGGTCTGTTCTTTTTTATGCTTAGATCTTTTTGCAGACCTTTCCTCTTCTGCTTTTACAGTATGTCTTCATTTTAGCTAGTCTACAGTTTGCCCTTCTTTATTACAGACTTCGTTGCTGCAGACATTTTCCCCTGGACTGCAGCTTTCTCTCGAGTCTTCTGCTATGAAGTTTTCTTCTCCCCCTTTTTGTTAGCATTGAGGGAGGTGGTGAGAGCTTCAATAGCAATTCGCATTTCTTTTAGTTCATAGGAAGTGGCCTTTTGAGCAATTGTGGCCTTGGTGATTTCCAGTTGCAATTTTTTTTTCCAATAGTTCCATTCTTGTGTCATTAGTGCGAATGTGATTGCTGAGCTATTGTTGAGTGGTCTTCAAGGTCTTTTGAAGTTTTCCTAAATCAGCAGAGTGTTGTCCTCAAAACTTGTTGAGATTTGTGAGCTGACTCGATATTGTTGAAGATTCATGGCATTGGCTCTTTGCATTTGATCATATGAGTCCTGCTGCCAAGTTGGTGAGTGTCGTTCAGAAATATTCAAAGTATTTGGTTCTTGTTTGCTTTTTAGTTTCCAAGTCTGGTACAATTGATTACAGACTGTCAAGGAGCTCATGAAATGCATCCCTGGTCCATGCATGCATGTTATAGACTTCTTGATCCAATTGTGTAAGGTCCAAGATATAACCTAAAGGGAGGGGGGGGTGAATAGATTACCTCAAGTTTTAACAAATTTATGTAGCGGATTATAGTTTTGCAGATCACTGTTCTATGTAGACTACTTGGGTAGTCTACAGCTAACACTTATTGGTCTGTTGTAGAGACTTCAATTCTTAGAATTTGTCTCTATTTGGCTATGAAGGTTGATATCTAATGGTTGTAAATATCAAACAATGAAAGCAAGTATGGGACACAGTATTTATACTGGTTCAGACATTTATTATCAATTGATAAAACAAGAGCTTAGTCCAATCTTCCCTTGGTGACCAGTGTAGTCAAGCCAAGAGGTGAGTATCACTATCTTCTTGTTACAAACTAAATGACTTGTACAAAGGATGAAGATCCACGATCTTTGCACAAATTCAGTAATCTAAATTATAAGGTTCGAGTTTCAACCTAAAGGGAGGGGGATGAATAGGTTGTCTAAGACTTTAATGATCTTTTTATTCGGAATATTTATTCTGTACAGATTATTGTTCTATATAGACTACTAAGGTCATCTGCAGATAACAATTGTTAGTCTGCAGTAGGGATTTTTAACTCTTTGATTTTATCCCTTTTTGGCTGTGATGATCTATTAAATGCAATTCTAAATATCAATGTAATGAAAGCAATAGATAGACACAATATTTATACTAGTTCAAACACTCGATATCAAATAATGATCGAGAGCTTAGTCTAGTCTTTCCTTGGTGACCAGTGCAGTCAAACCAAGAGGTGAGTATCACTATCTCCTTTTTTGAGCTTATAAGAGACTTTCCTTTTACAAGTTATGTAACTTCTAGTCTGTACCCAGTCTCTGTTGCAACCCCAGTCTGTATCTCATACTGTAACCCTAGTCTATATTCAGTCTCTATTGCAACCCTTGTCTGCATCCCATATTGCAACTCTAGTCTGTACCCAGTCTCTGACTTAGTTCATGCCTTGTCATGTTAGTCCTTATTTGCAAGCTTAGTCCTTCATCCTAAAGTCTCTGTGAAAGTGTAAGGTTCGAGTTTCAATCTAGAGGGGGCAAAAGGGGGGGTGAATAGGTTGTATAAGACGTAAGTAGTCTTTTTGTGCGGAATGATGATCTTGCGCAGACTAGTGCAGTATGCAGACTACTCAGGCAGTCTGCAGATGAGACTATCTCGTCTGCACTTGAGATTTATGACTCTTTAGAGTCTTTATCTCTATTTCAGGTGTGATGATTTATCAGGAGCAGTTCTAAAAGCAATATAATGAAAGCAGTAAATTGACACAGAGTTTATACTGGTTCAGACACTCGATATCAAATGATAATCGAGAGCTTAGTCCAGTCTTCCCTTATTGACCAGTGTAGTCAGCCTAAGTGGGAAATATCACTATCTTCTTGTTTTTCAGCTTACAAGAAAACTCCCTTTCACAAGCTTTCTAACTTGTATGAAGGTAGAAGAACCTAGATCTTTGCACAGCTCTGAGCCTTGAGCTCTACTGGAAGAGTTGTTCTTCTGCAGAATAGTGATACTTCACTCTTCTGTATCTTCTCGATTCTCTTGAGTATGCCTTTGAATGTGTATTGCTTTTCATGCTTGCCTTTTTCTTACACAACACACTCTACTTCAATGAGCTTCAACGGTTCCCTTTTATATGGCTGAAGGAATGAACCTTTCTTGTAGACAACCCACTGTTCCTGGAGAGTCACTTTCCCACTAGTGTTTGTCACCATCTCGTTTTCAACGCTGGCATTCCACTATCCCCAGTTTTCGTGCCGTTGCTACTTTAATTTGAATCTTCACTTGACTGACTTCAAACCTTCGACCTCATGCTGACAATCATCTTTACTGCAATCCAGCCTGCTGCAACACCTCGTCTGCACATAGTCTCTGCTGCAACATCTCGTCTGCACAGTCTGATTCAGCTTTATGTCTTGCCATCGTGGTCTTCCTTTGCAAGCTCAGTCCTCCTTTTGAAGCCTTCAATTCTTTTGTTGCTTGTACATACATTTGATGTTCATCTAGAGTCCTTATAGAAGTCTG
>LIEC01011066.1:19230-52660 GCA_001925005.1 Drosera capensis | reverse complement strand
ATAATCGACTCTGTCCTACGCTTCTGGACCCAAAAAAATTTTGATGACCAAACATCTCATTTCATATTGTTGAAACGAAATAAAAATAGAAATCTTTATTATTATAACAATTCTATTTTCACCCTTTTGTTCTAAACAGATGATAATATTTAACATTTGTCTTTCTAGTAAAGTTTTATCCGAAAGAGCGATCAATTTTTTTCTATTTTAAAAAAGATAATTATTTTTCAGTATTTAATGAATGTTATTTTATATTTTAATATTTATTTTAATTTTACAATTTAAAGAATCATTATTTATATTTTATAAAAAATAATTAACACCAAAATATAAATAAAATTTTCATGACATATTTCTATATAATTTAAAACTATCGAAATCGCAGCTAACAGAGGTAGGTATGGGTGAGGTATATACCGTACAGAACTCCTTCCCTCTTCTATTTGATTTTTTATCGCTGGTTATCTTCATCCTCTCCTCCTAACCCCACACCACTCCACTCCACTCCACTCTAGGGTTTCCGATTCCACTCTCACGCGCCACTCCTGATGCCCAACCCCACACGCTCCGCCGCCGGCGACAATGCCCTCCTCCATCACCACCTCCTCCTTCTCCGTCCTCGGCGCGCCCTTCGAGGACGGTCACCCGGCCTCCTCCCTCTTCAACAAGGGCACCTCCTACGCTTACGATGACGTCATCTTCCTCCCACACTACATCGACTTCCCCGCCGACGCTGTCTCCCTCTCCTCCCCCCTCACGCGCCGCCTCTCCCTATCCCTCCCCTTCGTCTCCTCCCCCATGGACACCGTCACCGAATCCTCCATGGCCATCGCCATGGCCTCCCTCGGCGGCATCGGAATCATACACTCCAACAACTCCGTGTCCGAGCATGTGTCTCTGCTTCGCTCCTTTAAGTCCCGCCGCATCCCTTTCATGTCGGATTTCGAAACCCTAGCCCCCGAGGAGTCGATTGATTCGGGGGAAGCAAGTGTGGTTCTTGTGACGGAGGATGGGACGAGGAAATCTAGGGCTTTAGGGTATGCGAAGAGGGATGATTATGAAGATTTGAAGGGGAAGAGAGTTGGGGATGTGATGAGGAGAGTGGAATTCAGTGTGCCGAGTGGATACAATTTGGATCAGATTGGGGGATTTTTGTCCGGAAAGGGGCTAGAATTGGTGCACACGGTGAACGAGGAGGAGGAGGTGGTTGATGTGGATCAGGTTGAGGATGTGGAGAGGATCAAGGGGTTGCCGAAGATGGGATTGCCATCACTTGGTTAGAAGGGGGAGTTCTTGGTGGAGTGGCGATTGGGACGAGGGAAGAGGATAAGGAGAGGTTAGGGGCGTTGGTGAAGGGAGGGGTTGATGTGGTGGTGCTGGATAGCTCGCAGGGGAACTAGATTTATCAGTTGGATATGATCAAGTATATCAAGAGGAATTATGAGGCGGTGGGTGTGATTGGAGGGAATGTGATGACGATGTATCAGGCTCAGAACTTGATTCAAGCTGGGGTTGATGGATTGAGGGTTGGTATGGGGTCTGGTTCCATTTGTACCACACAGGAGGTCTGTGCCGCTGGTCGAGGCCAGGTAAAGTTGCTGCTGCTGTTTCTGTTCCGGAGCCGTTCTATTGCTTATTAATTACTGATGACGGTGATGAGCTTCAAGTACTCCGATGATTATCAATTTATCTCCCACCAAATTCACTATCTTTGTATGTGCTACCTTTAGCAGCATCAATTATCGTTTATGTTGTCTGCTAAGTTGCTAATGGATTTGCAAGTAGAAAGAATCATGTGATATGTATTGAGAAGTTTCTTGTTATCTCCTGAGCATGGGAGTTTAGTTGTATTACTTACACTGAGGAAGACTACTTGTTTAGATGGCATGTTACCTTTGAGGCCATCATTGCCTCATTTTATTGGAGATTACTTACTCTCCCTTTGAATTAGGCTATGGCTGTTTACAAGGTGGCATCAATTGCTTCACAAAGTGGTGTTCCTGTCATCGCGGATGGTGGCATATCCAACTCCGGACACATTGTGAAGGCCTTGGTGCTTGGAGCATCGACCGTCATGATGGGAAGTTTCTTGGCTGGGAGCACTGAGGCCAGGGGTGCTTATGAGATTCAGGTGGCCGTCTGACTTTCTTGTTTTATTGATTCCGACTAGCCCTGGTGAATGTGGCTTGTGGTGTTTAGCTTTGTTACTCTAGCTTCAACTTGCTTGTATCTAATATCACTTGTATGTGTTGTAAGGAATGGACACTGTGTGAAGATGTATCGAGGTATGGGCTCATTGGAAGCCATGACAAAGGGCAGCCACCAACGGTATTTGGGAGACAAGGAAAAGCTGAAGATTGCTCAGGGGGTTGTCAGGGCTGTCGTGGACAAAGGCTCTGTCTTGAAAGTTCCTTCCATATACCATGCAGGCAGTAAAGCAGGGTTTTCAAGACCTTGGTGCCAACTCCCTTCGGTCTGCTCATGAATTGTTGAGATCAAATGTATTGAGGCTTGAGGTATGATTAAATCCTTTCTCATGACTTCGATAACAGCAAAAACGGCAAAAAGAACCAGTTTTTATGTGCTTTCATGCCTTGGTATCTGATTGGATTCCCCCCCCCCCCTGGTTTAACCCTTGTTTAGGGGTATGTGATTTGCTCCCCTTATGGGAGTTTCCAGTGTCTTATCGATTTTGTAACGAAAGAAATTGGTCTAGTCTCTTGGCAAAGAATCATGGACGTTCATGACCTAATGGGCTCTTGTGTCGGTCCTGATGTAGGTACGCACAGGCGCTGCACAAGTTGAAGGTGGGGTTCGCGGACTAGTTTCTTACGAGAAGAAGGTATTCTAAGACTACCAAGCAAACGGATAACCCTATGTTGAATTTGACATTGGAGTGTCTAATAGAAGCCAGCCCCTTTGCCTGCTTATTCTTGAAGGGTGTTTGCCTGCACTGGCCAGGAGAAGTTTTGTAATGTATCCTGTACTCATCAACTTTAAAAGTTATCTTAATAGAGATGTAGTCCGTTGCACTGATGAAACCGGAAACCTGAATAAATCGTGATGATTAAACTGTTGCTTCATATTCACTTAACATCCTTGGAGTTAGATTTTGATCTTCTTTGTACATCGAAGGAAAAATTTCTCAGCCCCAAGTTGCTCTGGATTTGTTTATCGATAAACATGAAGCCTTTTGGATAACCATCCTAATATTACCATCAAGTCAATGCAGATAAGTACATGCATTCAAGTTATAACAATGGGATCCTGAAGAATCTTTTTCGCTATACCGTTTAACTTCTCTGAAGTGAATCCATCATCTTCTCCGTAAAATAGATGCAAGACCTTGCTCATCTACCAGAACGAATCCTTGCAAGCCCATGGAACCACAGTCTTCGCGCTGCAGAACTATTCGCAGCAATTCTCTCCTCTTAGTCACAGCCATATTCTTTATGCCTTCAACGGCCTCCTCTATAGTATCGGCTCCACTGTGACTCATGTGCAATGACACAGCGTTCAATTTCCCCTCCTTGGCCTCTCTCTTGACAATAAACAACGAGCAAATTAATCTCACTTAATGAAGTCGAACTTTAAAAAGTTGATCAAGGGAATCGAATTTTACCTCAAAGCCTCTAACATCATTGAGTAGACGGCCACATGTGCTCATGAGCTTATACAGATTGTTGTATCCTTCGCTTGTAATTGCTTCCTCGGATAGCTTCGGCCCCAGCAGGTAAAGTGCTGGAAGAACAATCGGGCCTAATGCAAATGATATGTATGCATTCTCCAAATACTCCATCGTTGGCACTGAGTTTTCCCTCGACATCTCCGCTTCCCTCCACATAGACTTAATGAGTCGATGCCACTGTCAAAGAATTGCCTAGTTCTTGTTAGCTTCTTAAGCTATTATAAGAGGAAGTGGCTTGCAAAACCAGGAATTCATAAGCAACCTCCAGTGTAATTGAAGAGATGGTGTTTTAATAGTACGAGCTTACCACTCCATAAACGTGTAGTGCAACATTACGGTCTTGATATCGGCAAGCTTGATCTCTGATTTCAGAAACGGTTCTATGAAGTGCAGAAAAAACCATTTCGACCTTTTCCGAACAGCAAGTAGCCTCGTCCTTCGTGTTCCACCTGCAGTCCATCCTTGTGCAACGATCAGCAGCTGGGTTTAAACTCTTGGTAAGAGATCCCAAGAATAGAGCACGCATCTATGAGAGGCTTTCAATGCATTGCGAGAAACTGAGGACTTACCGTTCAACTAACTGTATCAGGTCTAGTTGTTCTTCTACTGAACTTCCAACGTCAAAGAAGTCATCAACTACTGTCGTGAGAATGCCATTTTTTGCCCATGACAGGCGTGCATCAGCTAGTTCAGGAGAGAAAATGGTTGATGCTGCAGCGAAGTAGCAGTAGCTAAGTTTCTGTCTAGAAAAGCTTAGCTGGTCTAACTTGTTGTCCCAGTACCTCCTGCTTATAAGTTCGGTCAAAATGCTTCCGATGAAAAGGATTTTGGGATAAAATTTCAAAGGTTGGGATGGAATCATACTGCTCGAGCTGTGTAAGTTATTGGACGTGTATCGACTGACAGTGGTTGAAGTCCTCCACTGCAAGCTTTAAGAGCACATTATCGTCGAGGTTCCTAAACCTGGCATATGATCCTTGGTTAATATCGAACTTCAGAGCAATGCAATGCACATCAAACTTAGCACACATATCAGTTCAAGACTTAAGAGAGGACGGTACCGAAAGGATGACTTTTGAACGCTAATGTTATCTAAGTTGTAACGCTCTATGTATCTCCTGTTCGCGAAATGCTCCAGACTTGCATCAAAAGGGATTCTTCAACGCATCATTCACCTACAATGTTGTAAACCAAATAAAGGAAATGCTTATACACATGATTCCAAGAACTATTATCCATTGCCAATTTCCCTTTCTCCACAGAAACTTTCAGCTATCGCAGATAATATCAAGTGCGTACTACCTCTTGAATAACAGACTTAGCAAAACCATTGCGGAGTCGTCCAACTGTTGTGTCAAGAAACTTCTAGACCATGAATTCTGTTTTTGTAGGAACAGATCATCTCCATCTATGACGAGCTCAGAAGCCTTGAATAACTCTAGAGCATCATTGATATCCTTCAGATGCCCTCCAAACCGGTCAAAGGCGCATTCTTGTTCACCGAATATTTCCAACGGCTCTACATCAAGAAATAAATAATGGCCTTAACTTCAATAAAATCGACGGGGCAGATGAACAGTGCATTCTTTTACAACAAGACATATCGAGGAAACACCATATCCAAGAAAGCGTAACAATCTAAACGCTAATGCAGAAGTAGCAATGTCAGAAAATAAATCTTCGTGGCCTTGAATCCAGAGCCTGTGGATCCAAAGTTAAATAAGAGAAGGGTGATCCATTTATACAAAGGCAATATCATTCATCTGGAATTAAAGGGAGAGTACATACCGAAATGCTTCATCCAACACATTTCTTATATTTACTGTAAAATGCCTATCAATTCCCAACCTCTGTAGTTTGTCAACAATACAAAGGCGAGCATACGTATTGGAAGGATACAACATGGGTACTGCAGAGATGGAGCCAATGACTTCTTAAGCTACCCAAGCTAAAAATAGATAGTAGACACAATATACAGTTGATGCATGATACCTGCATTTCCAAATCGTTGCAAGACAGAGCACAGATAACTATGGCAGCTGGAGTCATCATGGATATGAAGAAGTGCAGCAGCTGTAGCGGATGGAGAATTGAGTATAGATCCATTTTTCCTCTGATAAGTCATTGCCAACTCCCAATCTTGCAAATCACCCAGCCCCTCGGCGATAAACGCTAAGCAGTGATTCCTCACACATGTACTTTTACACTTGATTCTGATAGATTAAAGGTGTAAGGATTAGTTTATGGGTACCAGGTGAAGCAAGCCAATAGAGTCATTATGGGAGAAATATTGCAACTATACGGTTCGAGCTCGAAATCTTTCTTCTTGAGAATTGCTTCGACATCTTCCTTTGGTAAGTGGAAGTTGACATCCAGGTTCATAGCATGGTCTATCATGGTCGGAAATATAACATCGAATCCAACCGGAGAATGCTGCTCTTCATCCATCGCCGAAGCAAAGTTTGACCGAATGAAATCAAGGCCTACGACACGAAAGAGCCATTACAACTCTCACATCAATATCAACAATCAGGCACACCAGAGTCTAACCCATTACCTTTCGTCATCTGGTCTTCGCCAACTTGCCATCTCTTTAATGCAAGAACACAGGCCAGGGTCGCCGAGAGAGTGTCTTTGATCAGTAGAGGATGACGAAAAGGAAGACCCCAAGACCCATCAGGGAGCTGACTGCTCAGTATCCAATCTACAGTTCCAGGGAAACATGGAGTCTCTTGAGACGACGGCGAAGGAACCATCGCAACCCAAGCAGTGTCATAGGCAGAAACAGATAGCTCAACTTTATCAAACATGTTCCTGATCCTTTCCTTCCCATCTTCAATGCTCTACGTAAAATATACAGCATATGAGAAATTGATCTCCAGCGACATGGACATAACAAATTACGCACAAGAATGATCAAATAACAGGAAAAAGACTGACCGAAATCGAACTAGCAGGTGCCGCCATCATTCTAGGTTCATTTCTTACAACAGCTGCTTTAAACATGATAATAATCGTCACTAACGTTCAAGAAAGAGCCTGGTCGAAATCTACGTACAGAAAAGACTCAAACCTGATGATTTGACATGGAAGCGGCCGTGCCGGCGAAGGAGATTGCTCGGAGGAGAGAGCGACATGGGAAATCAAACATGCAAGAACAACGACAACAAACTAAAGTTTTTATCTCATACGCAAATGGGAAATGGAATTTCAAGAGACGGGAAGAAAAGGCAAGTGAAGAAACTCACCCGTTCCATTATCATGTGATGAAGAGGATTTTGAGAAGGATGCACTGTGTGTATCGTCTCAAATGGGGAACGACCGCAGCTGTAACTTGTGCGGTTTCCACCACAGATGCTTTTGCAGTTCCCAAAATGGACTCATCATTATCACAGTACGTATAATGGGCGGAAAAGAGAACAACAAAGGTGGAACTGCTATATGGATGTTTCATATCACACTTAACAAAAATATCTCCATACTTCTTGATGGAGTACAACGAACAAATACAACATATGCAATCGATATCTCGATGAAACAAACACTGCATGACATCGGAAGCAACCTTTTTATGATCTTATATTAAAAAGTATGTTTCTACAACATAACATGCAGAGGAATTCATAATACACCTCCTCAGTATCATGATCACAATTGGTTGTTTAACCTGTAACATGCAAACGCAAAACTGGCGAACCCTACGTCATAGATTTGCACAAACATGTAATATTAAATGTATAATAAATGTTGTGTCATACACAACACAAATTACAAGCTCAAGTAAAATTACACAACAAAAAGGAAAAACGAAAGAAGTGTCCCAAGATAACCCAGATGTGAAAATTAGAGAAAATAAAAAGATGGGTCTCTGGTTTCTACGCGATAGTTAACCAATCAGAAATTTACACGCTGGGAAAATTTTGATGCAAAATTGCAAACCTGAGCTAATTTCTGAAATTGTTAGGAGGACATGACCGTGATCACAAATGGCAAATACAGTGGTTAAGAGGGCATATCAAATCAAAAGCCTCTATGGCATGCCCCCGAAGGATCATGCTGTCCAAAAAACCCGTGAGGATAAGATCCAAGCGACGCGCAAAGACCAATCATTGCTCAAGCAAGTACGCATGTTAGGACGAGATTGGTGACCCATTCTCGAGTAGGAATGTTCTGCTACCATAAGACCTATTTGTACTGGAAGAAGAAGCAAGATACCTCCCTTCGCCCGAGTGAAGCATTGCATCACCACGTTGTGATTTCCCTTTGCTCATTCTTCTAGACCCTTGAACGCCTCCGTACTCCTCATGTTCAACAGCCTGGATGAATCCACTATGAATCGGGTCCCAAGTCTCCTGAAGAAGCCTAAGAACCTGTTTGATTGATGGCCTAGCTCGCGCTTCTCTCTCCGTGCACCATCTTGTGATTGTCACGATTGTTTGTAGCTCGTCGTGGTCAAAGGCATCTCCGAGTCTGGGGTCTACTAGCTCAGGGAGCATCGTGTCTGAATTCATATATACTTGGGACCATTCGACCAAATTCTTGTTGTCCTGTACCGCTCTTCTTGAAGTTACAAGCTCGAGTAACAGTACACCATAGCTATAAACATCACTCTTTTCGGTGAGCTCGCTAGTGAAGACGTATTCAGGGTCCATATAACCTGAATTTGAAACGGCACTTGTTACTGAGACAATCCGAGAATAATGGAATGTTTGTTCAGCGTAGAATGGATTCATTTACTTACCTGGAGTTCCCCGAACATCGGTGCTGACAGGTTCAAAGAAAACGGAACCACCTGAAGCATGCACAAGCCCAAAATCTGCAACCTAGAAGCAATGTCATCAGGGGACGAAAGCCATGTCAACAAGCGATGCAAAACCATGTCAAAGAGGAAATGGTCAGCCAAAAAGGTATTCTGATGTGAGATTTATGTTATGTGGATCTGGAGGGGGTAAAAGATGGAAAATTAGACAATACAAACTCTTGAAACTAGACCTGAATTTCAACACAAGTCTTTATGGCAATGAGACCTAAAAGAGGAAGATGCAATGGATAACAAACTTAGTTTTGGATCCATCTTCATCGTATTTTCTGCTACGAAAATCTCTTCTGCCAAGACCCTGCCTAACTGGCGGGGGGATGGAAGTTGACCAAAGAAAAAAAAAAGCACCTTTGCTACATAATTTTCATCCAGTAGGATGTTGCTGGACTTGATATCTCTGTGACAAAGAGGAGGGTCACAATAGAAATGAAGGTACTCCTGTATGACAAACATGAACGCAAAAACTGAGCAATCAAATCATAGTAAATCCAAATGAAAATCAAATTAAGCACCATGCTTCCATTATAGGAGATTAATAGTTACTGATGATGAATATCGGAAAAAATAACAATTACCAGAGCATTTGCAACATCTATAGCAATCTGAATTCTCATTTGCCAGCTAAGTGGTTTTCTGTCACGCACTGAAGGAAGATAGAAGGAAGCAATGAAATGACCTGGTTTGGATGAATGAACCTCGGAACACAAAGGTCTAAGTAGAGACTTACCATGAAGATGGTCTTTCAAACTCCCCTTTTCCATATATTCATATGTAAGAAATCTGAAAAGGAGACTGAAGTTAATTTATTTTGATTCTTATGTAACGAAGTCACTACATCCTTTAGATTCATCCTTTAGATTTATACCTAATTACCTTTCATGCCTCTCAATGCAAAATCCTTTCAGAGCCACAAGATGACGATGATGTAATCTAGCTAGTAGTTCAATCTCCTTACAAAACTCATCCTCTGCTTGTTCTGATATTTTGTCCATTCTCTTAACAGCAGCCACCAAGCCATCACTAAACTGAGCTTTATAGACTGTCCCGAACCCCCCATGTCCAATAACAGTACTGAAGTCGTTGGTCGCCTTCTTTATCTCCTTATAGCTGAACTTCCGAAACATAGGTGAAGTACCTGAAGATATTTCTCCTACTTCCCAGTCAGAAAGGTCCGTAATGTTAAGAGGCAGATTCTAAGAGGCTCTTATTAAAAATATTACCTAACGATATTCAATGTGAGTTAAGGTTAAGGATAGCAGCATTCTAACAATTTTTAGTACCTTCTGGAATCTTTCGTGAAGATCGAGCGGAGGGAAGAAATCCAAAAGAGGGTTTAACTGTATACTCAGTATGTTCCAGCTCTCTGCTCTTCCTACGGATAAGGAACAACAAAGCCACCAGAAGTACCACAGACACAACAGTCACGGCAGTAGCAACACCTGGTATGATGGTGAGCGAACGATGCCGCTTGTCACTCACAGATGCATTCCACGACAACCCACTTGGGCCATCGGCTAGTAGCGAACTTGGAGCATTCTTAGGGGACATTGACGAAGAGTGCGGCCAGGAAACTTCCATGCAGTAATTCAGGGTAAAAAGTTACATGGATGGAATGAAATCAATTCTTCATGGAAGACAGCATTCTGATAGTAAAGTGGTGCAGTAGTACCTGTAGAACTGAGTGCTGGAACCCCAAAGAAGCAACTTGCAAACTCAGCTGCTGATTGATTGTCAGCTTGACTTGCAAGGGCAACAAATGTAGCATCTCGGCACACATTTAGTGTCACATTATCTTCAACTTGTAGGATTCCATGAAGATACATCATACTAGAATTTATACACTTTTTGCAATCAATTGCCTCCAGAAGTGAAACCTTGCAGTTGCCTGCCACATCAGAGAATCCAGGAGACTGCAGCATCTGTGTGACGGATTTCCTACCCTTGCACTCGTAATCCACAGTAATTTTTGTCCCAAGCCCACAATACCCTGTGGCATCTAGAGGCACCCCATAGAGCTGTAAGGTTTCTGATATGGAATCAAGGCAGACCTCAGATAAACTTGAATCAACTCCAAGGCTGCTAGTTGCATTCGCATAGCGAGCATTAGACACCGCAAGAAATGCATTGATGTACCGGCAACACTTGACACGATCAATTTGGCTCATGCAGGTAGAAGCCACCAGTGTGATATTGGTCGCATTGAAGTTCAAAGGGCAGTCTGCAAATAACCATAACTATACATGGCATTATTCTAACACTAGTAACACATCCATCCATCCATCCATCCATCCATCCATCCATATTTTAACCCAACACTCAACATGAAACAAAGAAAATAACTCATATCAAGCATCATGGGAAAGTCGCCCAACAACCACAGGCGTCCCTCTGAAATACACAGCAGCAAACCCAACAGCCACGAAATAGCCTCCAAAGTCCAAACAATACAACAAAGAATTGAAAGCACATCTAGTTCATCAAAGCAAACCCTAATACTCCAACTTGAATATTACCACCCGATAACTACAGCAACTATATCGAGAACTCGAATGCTCCTTCGCCATTCCAACAACAACATTACCAATACCCTCTTCCACCTCAAAGAACACCTATTCAGCCTAGCTCTTCAATGCTTCTCATGAAACCACCCATCACAAAAGTAACCCTAAAACCAGAACCAAAACCAACCAAACCCCAAACACAATCAAAACCCCAAATGCCGATCACGCGTCCCGACTATCCTTTCCCTCGAACTAACAAACCCTAAAGTGAATATTTCACAAAACCACACAGACACAGAAACCAACACCCAAACTGCACAAAAACACAGTATTGCAACAGTTTTGGGGTTTTTCATACCTGCGATGGCTACAGGGAGCCATGATTGAACCAAGAAAATCACCACACCAAGAAAAGTGATTATGGTGCAGAAACTACTCATGAAGGCGAGGGTTTGAGGAGGGTCTGTGCGCTGCACATTGGCTTCTGAGAATTGTGCCAGTTGGGGAAAGTGAAGTGTGGGAGTCAGCGTGTGTGTGTTGATTTTGGTAACTTGACTATTCGTTGATTATAATTTGACTGTTTTTTCCTTGCCGTCCGTGGATGTTGTTTTTGTCTCTCTGTTTTTTTTTTTTTCATTGTTGTTTTCGGTTGCTCCACCGCTCGGATTTTCCCCTAGCATGTGAGTCTTTTTCGGTTTTCGGAACTTATCCTAGGATAGTGATGAACGAGGGTTAACAGGTTGTTCGGAAATGTTTGTATAATTCAGGAGGTTTGTACACTTCAGCAATAACCTTGATAATTGTCATTATCTTTGAAAATGATGTAGCATCTCTTCTTCTTCTTTTTCCCTTTTATTGTTTCTGTGAGTAGTGTTACAAAACCAACATTGGATAACCAAATAACCTTAGTAGAAAATATCAAGAGAAATGACATACATTTTTTGAAAAGATTAAAAATTAAAGGATATAATTTTGAAGTGTTTTGTTCTTATATTTAACGACATCATAATAATTTTATAAAAAATAATATTTGAGCATATTAAATTATACCACAAAATATGTGTTATTGCAAAATTTTTGAAACTGGAAAGTGATTAACATCCTCTGAAAAATCGATGGATATACCTATATGTTTTGAAAAGATCTCATATTTCATAGCTAAAATTAAAAAATATAGTCAATATTCTTCGATGGGCTATTCGATGTTGGTTTTGGAGCGGAAAGTCTATTATTTGCATATGACCCTGGTTTTTCTGTGTTTTGCCATTTCAGTAAGAGTAGTTACTTGGTAATATTACGATGATATGGTCTTGATTCTTTTGGTTTCAACTACTGAAGGATTTATAAGACAAAACCAAGATGGAATTGTGAAACGGTGACAAGAAACAAATTACTCCGTATATACTTTGCTGGATTATGAAGTTGGATGGTGCATTTGGTACTCTGCTGTCGCTATGCAACTTTTCACGTTTTTGTTATTTGGAAAAGCAAGCATAGTTCAGGGCATGAAGGCAACTCAAGATGCCCATGGCCATATCATCCCAACATATTAATATATATATATATTACTGATCCTGTGGTGCATCTCCCAGTAGGACGGATTAATTAAATTCCAGATTCTCGATGGTTCAAGGTAAACATTTCTGTCATATATTTATTGCCGTAGTTTTGTTTTTTCTTCTGATTGTAGCATTCCCTTAATTGACCGATTCATATTGGCGTGTATTTTTCCTTCAGCTCTCAAATTATGTTATTGACATTGTGACTTGATTTCAATCTGGTGTAGGACCATGGCCATGATATATTGTAGAATTCTTTATGGTGTAATCAATCTAGTCAATATGGAACAACGTAGCTAATGCTAACTTCTGTGCTACCTTCAAGCGCCAAATGATATAACTGTTATACAACTTGATTGATGAAAACGCGGTAGAAGACCGAGTGTATTAACTTAGTGAAGCTTCAGCTGAGTGTCTACGCTATTTTAATGAAAACAGAGGAACCTGTACTAAACAAGTCCCAACCTGGGAACTCAAGCAATGCTTCAGCTGCTGCCCAAGGGGAAGAAATGAGCATCCTAGTTGTTGAGGACTCCGTTGAGTCTCCAGCAACATACACTGTTCCGACTCATACTCAATCAGTTCATATCAAGCTACACGCAATAATTCAGGAAGAGGACTCCCGTCCCATGCGGTAAGCATGCTTCAAACTCTCATCAGCAACGCCTGATTTAAATGTTAGCTCTCTCCTTTTTTTTTTTTTTTTTTTTTTTTTTTTGAACCTTTTGTACCTTCATCGGTTCCTTTGTTTCCGTAAATGATTTATTCTTACTTTCATTCTTACATGGGGAACTAAATAGCGAGGAAAATCTTCGTCAAAAGAAACTCTCATATCTGAAGATACAAAAGGTCCCTCAGATTTTGAAAGACATTGCATCAGTCAGCAACAAATCTTGCTATGAACCTCTGGTAATATCTCTTGGCCCTTTCCATCATGGTAAGGCAAGGTATAAATACATGCAGGACCTCAAGATTCGCATTTCGGAACAATTCATTGCCGGAACTGACTATGCGCCGAGTGACATCTTTCGCAAGTTCCATCAGGTTGCTCGAAGAGCTAGAGATGAATACTATAGCTTTGATCAGCATGAGAAGAGGCCATTCATGAACGATGATGATCTCATCAACATATTGTTTACCGATGCATGTTTCCTGGTCCAATTCATCCTCAGCCACCTGGACACTGATGAGAAGAAGAGGATGAAGGTATGTTCATCTGATGTCTGTGCAACTGCTGTTGGTTCCCTTTTCCCGCGAGCTATGAGCATGAAGATATATTCTTTCAACAGGTGAAGATGAAGATGTATGAGGTAGCCTTCGTAATCAGAGATATGTTCTTGCTCGAGAACCAACTCCCATTTCCATTAGTCAAGTCCCTTATGGAGCTTCGATTTGAGGAGGACGAGATCCTTCAGAAGATCAAGCAGTTCATCGACCTTGTCAGGTTTACCCCTATGCCCCAGCCACGGCAGGCATCATTCGCTAAAAAGCTATGTAAACTGCTACCTGGAACAAATACGAGAGCGCTGCCGCCCACAGGCAGCTGGGATTTGCAAAATGATCCACTCCACCTCCTCCAGGCACTCCAGATCCGGCTAGTTGATCATAAGAAGTTGGTCCAACCGAATGCACGTACGGAATATTCGTATCGCTCGGTGTCAGAGCTTGTTACTGCAGGGTTTGACTTCAAGGCGGGAAAATCTTGGTGTCGGTTCACTGACATATGGTTCCAGGAGAAAAGTTTCCGTTCCCCTGTCCTAATTTTGCCACCATTGATCGTGGACGACTCCACGCCAGCCATGCTCCTGAATCTGGTGGCCTTCGAGGCTCTGCCGGATGCACCTGAGGACCTCGGGGTCACCTCATTCCTGTGGTTCATGGACTCCCTCATAGACACGGCAGAGGACGTGAAGGAGCTTAGATCGAAAGGCATACTGGTGAACTTCCTGGGGAGCGACGAGCAGGTGGCGCAAATGTTCAACACTATAACAGATCAGCTGGTGCCAAATATGGATGCTTATGGTGGCGTCAAGGCAGGCATTGAGGGACACTTCCGTAGCCGGCGGAGGGTATGGTTTTCTCAGTGGATGCACGCACATTTTAGTACGCCATGGACCGCGATCGCCTTCTTCGCTGCCCTCATTTCTGTTATTCTTAGCTCCATTCAGGCCTATTTTTCTGCTTTTCCGCGCAAAACTGGTTGACAAACGTTGCTTTTCAATTTCAATAACAGCTGGGTTTGCGGAGGCCAATCTGGAAAAAGGAATGTTGATGGCGATCAGGGAAACCAAGGTCTCAGGTCGCAGTAATATGTATTTGTATTTCTTATACAACTATGTAATAATCGTCAAGCTGTAGTGTTTTCGAACAGATGAACTTGTTCGAATTTCGTTAACAGAGCTCAGTCTCGACGATTTTTATCATAATAGAATCGTTGCCTTTCAACATCAAATACCAGAAACACACCGTCTCGATGATTAAGTCGATCCTCCGCTATGCTTTCAATGTTTTCCACCGTTTGAATCGATACCATCTTCAAATATGATATTTTAACCCCACAAACAAGAGTATGGTGGTTTTTTCACGTGCGTTTTACATAAATTACGACACATTTCTAGTTTGATAATTTCTTAGAATGTAAAAATTCAAAATATCCTTATTTTACATCACATTATTATTTTAATCATTATATTTTTTCTTTTTATCGACTCATAATTTTCTTTCTTATTTTTCCTACTTTATTTTTTTTTCTCTAAACATTCACAATCCTTATAATAAGGACCTTACTAATTTCTTAATATCATTACGAGAGATATTTTGATACAAAAATATAAGATCGATAAATTTCTTAATAATTATATTCAATTAATTTTTTATAATTTATTTTATTTTGTATTGCCCAATCGGTTAGACTACTGCTCAAGTGAGTAGCATAATGATTGTTTATTAGCCAGCTTGGAACATTAAAAGGTGAATGAGGACAAACAAGATGTCAAATTAGAGAGAAAAGCATCGAGTGGCTATCACGCGGACCACGTTGTGTGTTTCTATTTCTACGACTTTTAACCCAAAAAAGTAGCAACACGTCACAGAATGGGTTTTTATTTTTTGGGGATTTTTATAAATAAAAATTATCAAATTTAGATTGATAATAATTTAATTATTAAATAAGGTTTTTTTTTTCAAAACATAATAAGAGAAGGCGTCCTGCATTATTCTCATAAGAAGACGTCCATTAATAGCATTATAATTCCGTAAAAATATCTTAAATATCGTCTTATATAATCAATATATCGGGATTATATATTATGTTGAAAATATAATTTGATGACTCTTTAAAATAATTTAGCATTTATAGATAAATTCATTCAAGATTTTAAATTATATAATAATATTTGAATGCATTGCTTATATTATATTATTTGAAATCGATTTTTAAATAAATAATGGATAATAGAGCACAAAAGATTCATTCAAAAAATGAGCTTAATAATAATAATTAATCAAATGTTATGCTATATTGATATAATTTAAAAAGATCTAACATGATATATGGATGATATGATTTTTTAATTACAAACAAACATACAGTTATTTTTTATTTATTACAAGTATATTAAATATATGGATAATGTTTTCGATATTCATCATCTTAATTAAACTAATTCATATCCACAATTAAGAATATTGAATTTTTTCCGTTTTCCATGTGTTCCCGAAGAATTTCTTCCAACACCTCATATGTCCTAATCGTTTGATATTTTTAATGATTTGTGATTGTATATTTGTAGACGTAGGAGATTACCGGATTTGAACATATAGTTTTTCACGTTGCAGAATCATTCTCGAGGAAAGGGATACAATTATTTATGAATTGAAGAGATACATATACACTAACTGTTAGAAAAATCAATTTACCATCATAAAAATATCAATTAGGTGTTGTGTCTCTCAGTGCGGTGCTTTGGTCTCCTCCATAGTATAGATGTATATCGATTTTCTCGGAATTTCGTACTTAAGCTTGAAACTTCATGGTTTGCTATGAGATTCATCGCCGGTCATGTAGGAACTCCGCGATTGTTGACGTCAGTCTCGTATATTTGTACAATCATGTAACGTCAAATTGAATATTGATCATCCGTAATCTCATACAGTCTAAAACCTCCAACTTCAATTCATGGACTGCATGCATCAATAATTTTTCTTCCAAATCTTGATCTTCCGTATATCTTTGCCCTCTTATAATCGTCATAGGTTGCATAAAATTCGATCGATTGGTCCATTGAATGACAGTAACGAAGAAGATAGAACCAATTTTTTTCAGAATCGTTCGCGTACATGATTTTCATTTTGATGTTTGTTTTGAACGCGACATCCTTCGCTTGAATCCTAGCCACCAATTGGACGTAAGAGTCCTTCAATAAACGCATCTCAAATATTTTTAGCTATCCACCGAATCATGCGATTTCTCCCGTGATTAGATCGGACAACCAAATCCCTCCGACGTGCAGTTTAATCTTTATCATGATGAATCTCATATTCCAATAAAATGACACATACGATGAAAATGATAAATAAAATCATTAAGAAACATAGAGATCATGTATGAACGACAACACATATGACATAATACAATACACTGGTAATACATAACATCGAATTACATATTATAAAGTGAAAGATAAATGTAGATTTTATTTATAAGTGTTCATTTTGGGTCTATTTTCTTTATCGGGTTTTTTACAAATAAAATTTACAAAGTAGGATCGCAAACAAGTAAATTCTCAATCCATGCTTTATAACGAATGTCATTATTCTTCATGTTCTTGAGTTTTTTTGGAAAATGAATATGTGATTATCATCATACTCTCACAAATAAGGAGGGGCGAGAGAGGAAGGAGATGAATTGGTAATAATTGTTGATATATTTTTTCAAATATTGATTAGGCAAAGAAATGAATTCTGTACTTATGATACATTGATGATTATTTTTTAGAATGATCGATAAAAAAAGAGGTAGAATATAATTAAAACAATAGACAGACGTATAAATGAGTAATAAACGATCGATAAATAAAATGAAAAATATACTGATTTACATGATCGATGAATAAATGAAAATTATACGTCAAATATATTGAGGTACATGATTAATAATACATACGTCATAATTCGTGACATCAAAGTCCGACACTACATAATACGTGATAAATCAATAATAATGAAATGTAAAATTCGGACTACATAATACATAAGTAAAAAGTCCATAAAACTTTTCTACACATAATACATAAGTAGAAAGTTTAGATAACTCGTCCATAAAATGAAATGATATCATATAATAGACATTGATTTTTAAGAAGATGTTTGTGGTAACGGCATGCTGAATGTGATCGCAACGAATTGCGATGATAGCTATGATAGCTATGCGTGATCATCTCCAAAATTCTGTGTGTTACAAGTGTGAGTCCTTATAATTTTGTTGATATTTCATATGTTGTTACCTTTTGACTTCACAGCAATGAGACACCATTTACAGCTATGTGCCTCATCATTTTTTTTTTTCATTATTTGCATCTCAAAATGTCAACACACACGTTATTCAACGCCTCAAATCCTAACCTTCCGAGATGAGTTGGTTCAATTCCGGGTTAATCCAAATTGAACTTGATGCTGAATACTACTAATGCGAATGATATGGGGCCCTGAAGCACACAGCTGGCACACGTGGGAGTGTCGGGGCACGTGGTGGAGAAGGAGGACCCTTGGCTGAGGCAGTAGCAGTAGCAGTGACTGGTAAGCTGTAGCTGGAGGGCACAGCATGTCCGGTTGACCGCCGACACCATTCCTTGCCGATTCTTCTTTCACCTTCCCGGCGACTGCTCCACCAGTTGTCTACTCCCGCCTCTCTCTGGTGTCTGTCCGACTAGTCCTCTTTTTTCCACTTTGGGTCTCAATTATTCAAGTTCTTCTTTTTTGCCTTTAATGTTTAAGATTCCGGGTGTGTGGTTTTGCCATGTCTTGGTGTTATTGGATCTCAACTTTGGACATGATGAGAAAAATCTATCAAATCACATGGTTATGAAATTGAATTGTTTAAGCTAGGCGCTAGACTACGATTCCCCAAGGGTCCCATTTTGTTGAAAAAAAAAACCTTGATGACAAAACCATACTCAAAAGAAAACAAAAGCAATATCATTCTCAATTTCTGTAAATCGTCTAACTCAAAGAACTAATTCATACGCGAAGTTTTACAAATGAAGTTATTTGCAAAAACCCATAGTTGAAGCAAGCATTCAAATCGCCGAAATGGTAAACTCGATCTCGACCAGTCATATTCTTCATCATACTTGGTCGGATTTGCATGTAGGGTCTCGGCCCTTGTCTTAGCAATGCCAAAGGGACGGGTCGGGCCGGATCAGGCCAGGGGGACTATGTATACAGGCCCCTCCACTAATTCACATTCCTCTGTTCATCTTTGACCCTTTTGACTGCCCCATGGCCATCATCACCAATATCCAATGCAACAGTTCCCAACCAGATAACATCTCTCTTCCCTCACTATTTTCTAAAGTTTCCCAACTTCCCCAACTTGCATACTTTTTCATTCATTCATTTGATCAACAATCAATGTCCCCTGCTGTGAGTCCAAGCCATGCCAATGGCACAGTATTTTGAACTCAAAGAAACAGGGCAGGCCCTTACAAATCCTACGTACTCGCGACCAAAAACACAGTGCTTCTGCCATTTCAGTGCCTGCCTTTTGTGCTGCAGTGCTGCTACCAATATTTTTTTATATTTTTTTTTTACCAAGGTTCCAGCTAGTTAGCTCTCTGGAGCTGCTCTTCTCTGTGATTAAATTGAATGGATTTTTTTATGTGGGGGTTCGCTCATCGAGGAACTTCAGATAGCAAAGGATAAAATATTTATTTGTCCGCCCCTGCAATAAATTTTAAACAGATGAGGAGAGTGCCAGGTTTGGTCAAAACTAAAGACCCTACCTTTGAATTCCTATCTTGGAACCTAGGATTGCACCACCACCCAGCCTCTTTATTCCTGTGTGTGGTGGTATTAATTTGCTGTCATACGACCCTCCTATTTGAACGAAAGAACTGACATTAACTGCTACTAAAACAAAATGATTTGTGATCTGAGTTAGATATTTTAATTTAATACTCTATCTTTATGATAAAATTATAATATTTATTAAATTTAATTGTCCTAATTAAATTATAATTTTATTTTATATTAAATTTTATTTTTTTTATTTTATATGACGTCAATTCATCTCATCATTTTTTTTCCCTTTCACTACTCTCATCTACAAAAAATTCAAAGGATAACTATAAAAAAAATATACACATATAAATTATTATATCAAATTTTAATTCTGTTGAAAAGAGAACTAATAGTTATTTAGATAACTTTTTCTTTCAAAGAAGGCTGCCGTACTCATCCTTTTTTCTAGGAACCTTTGACTGAGTTTCAAGACTTCATCAAGGATCAAACTCACTTTTATATAGACTCGGCCTTGCTTCGGTTAACCGAACCATCGGTTTTAGAAACATGACTGTCACGAAATCGAAATTGACCAAAACCTTCTAAAAACCGAATCTGAAGCGTAAGATACTAGTTTGATTTAGGTTTCACAAAAACTAAAAAATAGATCCGTATAAATGGTTGTATAAAAATTATCATAAATGTCATCATATTGTTGGTTCTATAAATCATGGAAATTTCGAATTTAAGTTTCATGGATGAAAATGGTGGTTCAAAGATTCTTGATCCTTTCATCAAACTAGTATTTTCTTTAATCTATAAACCATTAAGAAATACGAATGATGATAATTACAATGACACCCAATTACCATAACTTAATCTACACTATCTTGACAGCATATAGTACTTCAAGTTGGCAACATAATTGGCTTTGATTCACCATCATGGTCAATACTATCCAAATGAAACCCAATGGTGGGGGCGAATGAGGGACCCACAATGCCTCACGTTAGCTTTGACCAAAAATTCCTTTTGCTAGTCCAACATTTTACTAGGGTTAGGTTATCTCCTCCTTGGGTTTAGGTGTCCTTTACTCCTCCCCCAGACCAAAGTGGTACACGTGTGCTTGTGTGTCCAACACAGTCAGACCCAACTCACAATATATAAACACCCCCTCACCCCACTTCACCCCATTCAACGTAAACCATCATATCATGCCATATCATATAATTTTACTCTTGGAAGTCTCATAATCTTGTCAATCGGAATATAAGCCGCAAGTCTGTGCTATGAAAGAGAGGAAGATGCCGGGGAGGGGGGGAGTGTTACTGGAGACACTAGACACAACAACAGGGGTTCAGATACCATATCATTTCCGATGCCCTATCTCGCTCGAGTTGATGTCCGACCCGGTCACAGTCCGCACCGGCCAGACCTACGACCGGTCCAGCATCGAGTCCTGGATCGCCACCGGTAACACCACGTGTCCGGTCACCCGCGCCCCGCTCGTCGACTTCACCCTCATCCCCAACCACACCCTCCGCCGCCTCATCCAGGACTGGTGCGTCGCGAATCGCTCCTCCGGCGTCGAGCGGATCCCAACGCCGAAGCAGCCAGCCGATCCGACGATTGTCCGATCGCTTCTGAGCCAGGCGTCGTCGGCGACGAATCCGGTTCAGAACCGGATCGTTGCGCTGCGTCGGCTCAGAGGACTTGCTAGGGATTCCGAGAAGAACCGATCCGTCATCGGATCAACGTCTCTAGGTTTGAGGGAATCGATGGTGTCGATTCTGTTCTCCGATCCGGACTCATCGATGGCGAAATTGAAGCACGAATCGCTGGCGATCCTGGCGATGTTTCCGTTGACGGAATCCGATTCGACCGCGATCGCGGAGGATCCTACTCGGATAGCGTACTTGACGAATTTATTGTTCCATTCCTCGATCGATGTCCGGATCAATTCCGCGGCGGTGATCGAGTCCGTGGTCGCCGGGACTAGATCGCCAGACCTCCGATCCCAAATCTGCGACTCCGACGACATCTTCGAGGGCGTCGTCGGCCTCCTAACAGACCCGATCGCGTCTCCTCGCGCGCTCAAAACCGGAATCAAATCCCTCTTCGCACTCTGCCTCGTAAAACACCACCGCCACAGAGCGATCTCCGCGGGCGCCGTCCCGGCCCTCATCGACCTCCTCGCGGAGTTCGAGAAGTGCGACGCGGAGCGGGCCCTGGCGACGGTGGAGCTTCTCTGCCGAGTTCCGGCGGGGTGCGCGGCGTTCGGGACGCAGGCGCTGAGGGTGGCGGTGCTGGTGAGGGTGATACTGAAGGTGTCGGAGAGGGCCACGGAGTACGCGGCGGGGGCGCTGCTGGTGCTGTGTTCGGCGTCGGAGAGGCTGCAGAGGGAGGCGGTGACGGCGGGGTTGTTGACGCAGTTGCTGCTGCTTGTGCAGAGCGATTGTATGGAGAGGGCGAAGAGGAAGGCGCAGATGCTGTTGAAATTGCTCCGGGATTCTTGGCCGGAGGACTCGTTTGCCAACTCCGATGATTTCCGTTGCAGCGACGTCGTTCCATACTGACTGATCGGGTTCGCTTTTTTGTTTGAGTCGCGGTCCAAAGTTACTTTTTGGGGTCTAATTTTGGGTAATATGTTTGTTAGTTATTTTGTAATTGAATGTCATATGATATGAAAAGGTGAAGATGGTCGAATGGGGTTGTGTGGTACATATCAGTGGTTGTTATTTGGGTGAGTTTGTGTGATGTAAGAATTTTTCGTTGAAAGATTAATATGGAACTTTTCTTATCCATCTGACGAATTCTAAGTGTTAATCATGAAGCTTAAAATGTCATCTGATCAAGCTTATTTCTATTTGGGTGTCTTCTTCCGATGAGGGTGTTATGCACTGTTACGCTATTCTTGATGTTCAAGAGAAATCAAATCAACATTGTACTGTTTTTTTTCAAATAATTTTTGTAATATTTATTTTATGTATAAATATTTAGATTTTAATTTTCATCTCTTAATTTTAAATTATATAATATTTCTTTTCATTTATTTTAATTTTTAATAATATAATATTTTTAAATATAAAATATATTATAAAATAATTTGAAATGCTTACAAGAAATTTGGGTGCAAGAGAGTATTATTTTTCCCGCAATGCTCTTATCTTAGGCCATATGGTGAACTTCAAATTCAACTTCTTTAGGCCATAATCCCTTTACGTTCCTTTACCATTTTAGGTCGACGACGGATTAAATATGTTGTTCCCCTTTTATTGTTCCTCCACGATCCACACGATGTTCGCGAAATAATTAATCGATAAAAAGACCACAAAGCCGGGGTTCGAAAATGAACTGTCAGGAGCATGCGTCGCTTTAATTCCATAATGAATATCAAAATGTGGACAACTTGAGACGATAGAGATTTTTTTGTTGGGTCAAGCTGACTGAATGCGTGGAAGTCATATATTCCATTTATCAGAGGATAACTGAGCTAGTCTCATCCACATTCCCAAAACAATACACAAAAAGTTTTAAATCGCATTTATAAATCGATTATGTAGACATAATTGAGGGAGGTGGGGGTGACATTGTTTTTTATGGGGGTTGACTGGTCAAATCTGTTGGGTTTGGTGTGTACAAATTGATTGACCACGATGATACCGTGCGGGCCAATATTGTTTGGAAAATGCCAGCTTGGAGGGATACAGGATGATCCACCACACTCGTAACGTCTTGCTAATCTAACCTTTAAAAATTCTGGCTCTTTTTGATTGATGTTATCTATGTTTTAATGGTACTATGTTTGATGCCAACTTATGAGATTGGAAATACGACTCTGATTCTGTATATTACCTTACTAGTTTTATCTTGCTTTAGTTTTATAGGTTTCTTTGGACAACACAATCTAATAAGAAAATTGATTGACGACAATGTTAATCATCGGGTTTCAATAACGAGATTCGATGATCGATATCACAATACATAAAAGGTAATTGAAAAGCTTTAACCATAACAACACAAGGAACGAACCACTGAAAGAGAGATGCCATCACCAAAAGTTTCCGATCTTCAAAATCATAGAAAATCGTATGGTCATTTACCTAATGCGAAAGGAAAAGAGGGAAAACCATATTAGAGGGGCAGTCTTGGTCAAAGTCTCGAAGAAAAATGCGTTCTTCGGTCCTCCTAACTTGAGCTGCCCCCCTAAATGCTGTAAAAGCTTTTGATTCCAATAGCAACCAGCCAATTTTTCACCCGTATGAATCACCTAAACTCGGGGACTTGCTTTCTTCATTTACTTTGATACTACAAGTCTATTTACACGTCCAGTAATTGACGAAAAAAGAAGAAGAAATGTTTTGATAGCACGATAAAAGAAAAAATATGATATTTTTTTTAATTAATATAATAATAGATATTAATCTTTTTTTAAAAAAAATAGAAATGAAATAATATTATTCTCTTTGTTTATTTTAATTAATTATCGATAATGAAATTTGATATTAATGATAGATTTGATAAATATTTTAGTTAAATCTTTGCTTCTAAAATTAACCCAAACTATACGAATGTTCAATAAATTTTATTAATTTAATCTAACTTGACTATTAATTATAGTTATTTTCTAATTTATTAATATTTAATCACAATCATCAGGTAAAAAATGCAAGAATTCTTCATATGTATCCATATGAAAAATAAATGACATACAAATACTCCATCCATCAATATATATTCCAATAATTTCCATTTTAAATTATTTATATATCATATTTATTTTTCTAACAAAATTAAATATTGACTTTTCTAAAAAAAAAACAATTTCAAATCCAAATCTACATCTAATCAATACATATTTTTATTAAATACAGAGTTGGGCCTACTTACATCAATATATATTTTATTAGATACAGAGTTGGGCCCAAAATCGAACCAGTCTCTCCAGTCTCCACTACATTCGGTCTCGAAACGAATCACTTTGAATCTCGCTTGAAGGGCACGCGTAGATGGAATATGACCAAAATCGAACCCAATCGAGAATAGCAAAACGCACCAGTAGTCCAAAACCCTAGCCATCGTCGAAGAATATGGTGGGATTCTCGCCGACGCCTATTCAGAGAAACGATTCTATCCATCGGCGGTCAATTGTTACCGGCAGGAGCAGAAACCGGCGATGGCCGGAAGAGCCGATGACAAGTCATTTATGTTAAGCTTTAAACGATTCAAGTGCTAATAGAAATAGATTAGCACTAGTTTTTGACCGTTGCATCGAGGTCGGCTTTACGAGTGTATAAATGGTGAAGGCTATCGATTCATGGGATGATGAGCATTACAAGAAGAGGAATCGTTCAGGCATATATATATATCATTGTTCATAGGAGGGTTTTCTTGAAATTGTTTATCATTAGAGACCCTTTTCAAGTAATTTATGGTGTACTCTTTCTATTAACTCACGGGCCTCATGGCCTCTCTTGATAGCACTTTCATGTTTTGCTTGTGATACTCATACATAGATTTCACTCCAAACAAATAACTTTTATGGTATTGTTTCGAACAAATTACTGAAGTATACATGTTCCTATGGAAAAACACCTCATGAAAGTTTAGTTGGTGATGTGGAAGCCGTTGTGACCACACCAAACGGCCTACTGTATAATGCAATTTTGCTCCTTATGTAGTGTAGTTCATTAGTTAATAGTAGGAGATTAGAGTACATAAGCATCCAATTGCAATCCGCTGAGTGACGAACTATTTTATAGTGGTGACTCCGTCAGCGAAAAGTGACTTAAAGGATTCGTCGGATTTACGGGTTATACCGTGTTGGTATTACGACAGCCTTTTTGCCCAGTTCAGTTTTATTGATGATTGATGTACTATAATGGAGATTGGATGATCAATGGTGTGAATGCCAGGGCCATGTCCTAATAGAGATTTTTTTAAAAATTTTCAAATCTTGCCTAGCATTGTATGACCTTGTACAACGATTTTTATATACAAACATGTCTGCACATCAAATTGGATACATATGCAGGAAAACTATACTATGGTAATGAATGTGATCCAACTACCTTGCACTTTGACTTTTTCTTTAGGAAGTCGTTATCCATCCAGCTCATTAGCTACCAGCCATACATGCGCATGCCCATATCAGGGTTTTGTTGTACGAACAAAATCAAAGGGCGAAGCATATCCTCTGCTAAATTTTGTGTTAGCATTGAAGCAATAACCGATAAGTGTGTATTTGTTCCAGTTTCAAACACTTGAGAAAAAGAGCTATGCCATTTCAGTTCAGAAAAGCCAATGGCTGGTTTTCTGTTTGTTTCATTCATCTCATATTGGTTACATTGGTCGTCCTCCTCATCGTCGAGTTGCTTATCAAAACTGCAGCATCTGGGTATGTCGTCAAGTCGCTCCCGGGCTTCGATGGCGATCTCCCCTTCAAGCTCGAGACCGGGTTAGTGTATTGCTTTCAGGATCACAAAAATGAATTTAAGTTTCTGTTTGTGTTGAGAGACAATGTTGGTGGTTCTCAATTGTTTGTTCTCTTTCTGATTTTGTTTTCATGGGGATGTTGCATTAGATATGTGAGCGTCAATGAATCAGAGCTGTTTTATTATTTCATCAAGTCACAAGGTCATCCGAGGAGAGACCCGCTGATATTGTATCTCAACGGAGGTCCAGGATGCTCTGGTCTTACCGGTTTCTTCTATCAAATAGGTAATGTGACTTGCCTTGCCCCTTCCATTGCCGTTTTGGTGTCCATTTATTTTATCAGAGATTGAAATTGGAAATGGGGTTGCTACCATTTCAGCACTTATGTCTGCTAAAGCAGGTATGACCACAAACGAGGGGATAAACCTTCAAGGACGATTAGAGATTGTTGCTAGTACTTAGCAGGGTCATTTGGGCTATGGATAAAGAACATCATTGCCCTTTAGGTTTTCGTGTGATGAGACATTGTGTGGAGTTGCTTCATTGTGTCAAGAATCTCATGTGATGGTGTACCATTCTATGACTACTAGATTTGGTTACCATGCCTATCAGTATAGCTATGAATGAAGTTGCTTGACAGCACGAGTCACGACATGTTCAAGCATTGCCCATTGTCTTGATCATTGAGGTTTAAAATCTTTGTTTGACGAAACAAATCATTGTCATTTTGCGCAGGTCCGTTGGCTTTCAACCTGACGGATTACGACGGGGGATTGCCCACATTGTTGTCCGTCTCCTACTCCTGGACTAAGGTTACAAATGCTGCCCCTCGATCACATGAATCGTCTGTTGTAAATGTATTTCCAACGAGGGTTTGATACCGAACTTGTAAATTTCCTAGACTGCGAACATAATATTTTTGGATGCACCAGTGGGCACGGGCTTCTCGTATTCAAACAGTTCTTCTGCATACAACGTTTCTGACACCGCCTCCACCAACCAGACCTACCAGTTCTTGAGAAAGGTAGTTGTGCCTCTCCTATCACTTCTTTAAAAAAAAAATAAAAAAATTTGTAGCGTTTTTTGAAAAATACTAGTAATTGCTAAGTCTACTGTTTGAACATGAAGTTAATAATTTGTCCAGTTGGATATATCTGTGCATTGGTTATCATTGGGTTCTTTTGATGCACCTGATTAGGGTTAATGTATTATCATTAGTTGGGTTAATGTAATTCACGCCTCGAGCGGAAAGGATATGTTCAGATATGAGTGCATTTTTCTTGGGCGTGTTTTTTCCCGAGTTTGTTTCAGGCGATGGTCAAACTATTCATGGAGTTACGATAGAGCTGTATGTTGAATAGACAACATGAGATTGAGGACAGTCGTATGCTCTGCTTGTAGCTCAAGCTTGCACAGCGGTATGCTTGGACTGGTGTTGAAAGGATTTGAACTGAAGTGAACTATTGAAGCTCTATGATCCAAGCAGTGCCTACTCAAAACTGAACTTTTTAAGTTATGAATCGAGCTTGACTAACTCTTAGTACATCTGGTTGATATGAGATAAAGTCTGTTCAAGGTGAATTACCTTGTATCAACTTCATATTGGTTGTCTTGTTGATAACAAGTGAAATAAGTAGACTCTTCTGTGTTTTTGTTTGCTCCTTTTCTTTACAGTTTGATTTCTATTATTGGTGTTCGGAACATTGCAGTGGCTGAAGAATCACACAGCG
This sequence comes from Drosera capensis, assembly GCA_001925005.1. Taxonomy (NCBI): domain Eukaryota; kingdom Viridiplantae; phylum Streptophyta; class Magnoliopsida; order Caryophyllales; family Droseraceae; genus Drosera; species Drosera capensis. The sequence continues at coordinate 24,929 of LIEC01011066.1, read as the reverse complement.
TATCTTTCAAATCCTCTTCTCATAGGGGGCGATTCGTATTCAGGTCTCCTTGTGCCTATCATTGTTGAGAAAATAGTGGAAGGTAAGACATACCTTTTTCTCACAATTAAGTGCATGAAAATTCAGAAAAGTACTCTGTACTTTGATGTAATGAATCAATTTTCTAAAGTGCAGGTAACAAAGATGGATTAAAGCCACGTATGAACATCAAGGTGAAGCTCTTCTCCTTTGTATGATGTTCTCCTCACTTGTTATCTGTGTTGTGACCGAATCCTGTCATCTCTTGTGTAGGGCTACTTGATAAGCTCGCCTCACGAAGATTCAGTTCTGGAGATAAATTCGAGGATACCATATGCTCATCAACTGTCGCTTATATCCAAAGACCTTTATATGGTGATCCATTGCTTCTTTACCATGCCTTTTTTGATGTTTCAATGAAAAGGAAAGAAAATAACATATTGAAGCATTGCGGTAATTTTTGTAGTCAGCCAAAGCAAACTGCAATGGCAGTTATGCTGATGTTGAGTTATCGGAAGCCAAATGCGTTGAAGATCTTTATGCTATCAACGAGGTCTGACCTGGGTCCTGGGACTATCTTGATGTAATACTTCCATGCGCTTAACGTGGCCCTTATTTTATCTTGCATGAGTGACTTATGGTTCTTCAGCCTTGCAGTGTCTTGATGACTTAAATGCAGCGAATATTTTGTTGCCGAAGTGTTCATCATTTGCAATGAAAGCTGATGAAGATTTTAGTAGAAGGGTCCTGAAACAAAACCAGAACCAAATCCTCATTCCGTTGCTTCAATCCGATGAATATTTTTGTCCGGTTCGTCTCTCCTCGCCCTCAAACGTTGTAACCTTCTGTTCTTTGCTTTCCTGCTAGTCTTGACCTAATGAGTTTCATGTGTCAGAATTTCATGTTTATGCTGTCTGCAGCATGGGCAAACAATCGAAGCGTCCAACAGGCTCTTAATATTCGAGAGGTATATACAAAGGATACAAAATTATCTAGCCGAACTTTATGTAATCCTAGCACTATGTTGTTTGAGAGCTAGAATAAACTCTTGGTTTTCAGGGGACTATAAAAGAGTGGGTTCGATGCAATGCAACTTTGGTGCAGAAGTCTTACACTTTTGATGTGAATGGCTCATTCGACTACCATAAGAATCTTACTGCAACTGAGCTACAGGTTCTTGTTTTCAGGTAAAACTCCGAAATTGCACTTCTCGGTATACTGATGCTGCATAATGTGGGGCGTTTCTGGTTCATATCTGCTGTTATTTACATTAATATCTTTATTGTTCAGTGGTGACCACGACTTGATCACGCCACATACAGCTACAGAAGAATGGATTAGGGACCTTAATCTGCCTGTCAGTAGCAAATGGCGTCCATGGCTCGTGGATGGTCAAATTGCTGGGTGAGTCATAGTAGCTAGGAAGAATTCGAATCATCGTCACACTGCTGTTGGACCCAAAGTGATATTTTTCAGTTCTGATCCTACAGGTATACGACAAAGTATAGTACGCTTAAGAAATACAGGTTGACATATGCAACCGTGAAGGCGAGTTCATTTGCTTCAGCACTTGCATTTTCTCCACTTCATCTGCGCATGGTTGAGCAAATAAGTTGACTACCTTGTGTTGTTAAACATGCAGGGAGCTGGTCACTCGCCCCATGAGTACAAGCGTAGGGACTGCTACGAGATGTTCGATAGATGGGTTCATTTCTATCCTTTATAGTGCGGTGAAATTTTTGTGGTGGATTGCCGAGTCGTAGAAGATGTACAAAGATTGATGAGCTCTTCTTCCGCGACCACCTTGTTCGCGGCTCCATGGAGACTACGGATGTTTTTCTTCTATGATTGATGAAGAAGTAGAGTTTTACCTGGAAGTAAGAACTTGAGATCACGAAGTATAAGCAAAATATGATTTTTTGATCCCTTTATGGCCGGGATATGATGAGCTATAAGGGTCTGTACTTTCGTTCAGAAAGAGAACGAGTTGGAGAATTTTTGAGTGAAGAATTTGCGGTTCCTCTGTGTCACAGCTTCATTGTTCTTGGTTTATCGATTGTTATCATGCCAAAGAACTAGCCGTTTTCTGTCTAAACATATGAATCCACTCATCTTGACTTGAGATATCCATTTCTGAGATTTGCATCCGCTTTCTTTGTGTAATGTCCAAGGATAATGAATTGTATACAATCCCAATCTCACAATTTGATACAAGGATGAACCTACCTTCAAGTTCTAAATTTTTTTTTTTGGATTAGAATAATTGCTTATAGTTGCGCCAACTCTTCTCCTAGACACCAACGTAGCAACTAGCAACCGGGATTCGTTATTTACTCTCGGAAGCTGCTGCCATAAAGCCAAGAGAGCAACAATGCCACGTTGGACATGTGGATTGGAAGTGGATGCTAGGATTGGTCCGTTATCTATCCCCTCATCATACTGTCTGGATTTCTCACGTCCTATTTGGCTCCACTCACATCTATCCTTTTGATCTCATAAAATCCCACAACACCCATCACTCAACTCATTCACTCAAGCTACACACAAACCACAGCCACCCAAAACTCACCAAGGCAAAGAATCCAAAAAAAAATAAAAAAAGAATCAAGCCATTCATGGCAGCTGCCCCAACATCAGCCGGTGCCATTGCCAATGGCCTCAGGTCACCATTCTTGTACAGCCCCAGGTGGTGTGGTCTCGGCGGAGCCAAAGTGGCGGTCGCTCCCAGGACCGGAGGTTCCGCCAGGAGGATGGTTGTGGCCGCAGCTGTAGGTGCTCCCAAGAAATCATGGATTCCCGGTGTTAGAGGCGGCGGCAACCTCATCGACCCCGAATGGCTCGATGGATCGTAAGTCGCATCGCTTTTCATATTCCTGTACTGGGTTTTGATCCAAGATGAAGTGAGATGAGACTGATGTGAAGTTGCTTGAACACAATGCAGGCTACCAGGAGACTATGGGTTCGACCCTTTGGGTCTAGGCAAGGACCCGGCGTTCCTCAAGTGGTACAGGGAAGCCGAGCTGATCCACGGACGCTGGGCTATGGCCGCCGTTGTTGGCATATTCGTCGGCCAAGCGTGGAGCGGGATCCCTTGGTTTGAGGCCGGAGCTGATCCTGGTGCATTGGCTCCATTCTCATTCCCCACACTGCTCGGAACTCAGCTGCTGTTAATGGGTTGGGTCGAGAGCAAGAGATGGGTCGATTTCTTCGACCCGGATTCACAGTCCGTCGAGTGGGCGACCCCATGGTCAAAGACCGCTGAGAACTTTGCCAATGCAACAGGAGAGCAAGGTTACCCTGGTGGCAAGTTCTTCGACCCACTGTCCTTTGCCGGCACCATCGACAATGGTGTTTATATCCCGGACACGGACAAACTTGAGAGACTGAAGCTGGCTGAGATCAAGCATGCTCGGCTTGCGATGGTGGCAATGCTTATCTTCTATTTCGAGGCTGGACAGGGCAAGACTCCCCTAGGGGCTCTTGGGCTTTAAAATCTGCATTGTAATATTGTGAAATCGAGTCGCTTTGTAATCTAAAGGAAGTAGAGGACAGCAGCTGTTTCATTCATGTATGAATTTTCAGAAAATGAAACCTGAACTGGTTGATCATATCTAAAGCATTTTCATATTATTGAGTAAAATGGTACACATCGTGTTGCAGATCAGCATCCTACTACAACTAAATTTCAGTATCAGGGATGAGGGGGGTGTGCTCAAAGCATCTAAAACTTAGCCACATGGAGGATAATCGAGAAAGCAAAGAGACCCGTCTGTGAAACATAACCTCATGACCAGATAGATGATCATCAACGTCCCATTGCGAGCAAAAACTCACCCTCACATACCAACTCACCACCCACATAAGCCTTGCCTTCCATTTTGGCGATACCAAATGTTTTCTGCAGCTTGATGAGAGTCATCTTCAATACCAGGGTATCTCCAGGTACCACTGGCTTGCGAAATCTAACATTGTTGATGCCAGCAAAGAAGAAATTTTCACGAGAACCACCGACTTCAGGTTGCAGCATCACTATACCACCAACTTGTGCCAAGGCCTGGTGACAGCAATTAGTTATTTTCATCTTTAGTACAAGAAGAGATCATGAAGTTGTAAAACGGAAGGGCAAGATAATCTAATTTCATTAGAGAATAAAAACAGAGGGCCTAGAACACAATTCAAATTCAACTCATTTCCATATGATATGAGTTGGAAAGTTCAAGGCAAACCCGAAACAAAGAACACAATCCACACCTAGAAAGTGGAATAAATCACGATAAACCAATAACAATAACCAATCCATGAAGTACACAAACTTTTCGCAGGAGTGACATATCTAAGTTCTAGTCACGATGCCACAAATTCATGTTCACATCATAAAGTCACTGATACTGAAGGAACATTGATGTTTCTAGTAATACAACCACTGAACCTTGGAACCCAAGCAAATTTGACTGTCAAAACAGCAAAAGTATTGAAACCCAATGTAAATCAAAACAGATTGAATCACAAGTTAAATGGAAAGGAAGTAGGCAAACAAACACAAAAGAAAGCCGCTGGTCATGTGGTATTAAAGCACTAGTTTACCTGATAATTTTTCAAGCAATATCATACTATGGTCATAACAAAATCAAGCCTCGAGGTTTTGGAAGCATTTCGTTCAGCACAGTCCAGCATAGCTACCACATATCAGGAAATTCCCACAAAAAAAGAAGCTGCAAATATAGGTTCAGGAGATTCCCACCAAAAACATCTGTTTCACGTTCTCAAATTGCTATGCTCTTCAAACACGGGAAATTCCTATTATGGAGAAAGTCATAAGCACAAGGAAGCATTCAGGCCTTCTTCATAATAGTCCATCTTAATTCTTGTATTTGAGATGTAATTACAAAGACAAGCTCGACTCCATATCGAAGGAGCCACTAGTAGCTTGGAATAACATTTAGGGTCATCTCCATTTTGCAGCTAACATTCATGAAAGGAATGAGAATTTGTAATTATCTAAAGCTTATCTCACCATTCTGAGCCAAGTCTGAAGCCCAAATTTTACAGAACAACCTAGCAAATATTAGCACAAGTATCACATCGTTATCCCAGATAAAACTACAAACCTGAACCGTAATATGCTGAGTTCTCACACGCATTGCATTACTAATTCTTGTAGGTACTCCGGCTGAAACAAAAGAAGATCTCTTCTACTACATTATGAATTTTAATTTCAAGCATCGTGCAACAACTGTAGAGATTCATGTAGTTATCCATCAAATAAGAACAGACCCATGTTGAGAAACCTCGAAGTCTACGAATATGACACAGTCAGTCCTTGATTTATCTACATTCACCAATCAAAGGCTATCCTACAGAACAAACTACATTTATCTACCATGAGCACAATGACAAACACTAAACATAACTTCACACGTATCATATCTCCAAGCGAAACCATAATGCCAAGAACTGATCAATCCATATATCCATACAAGTAGAGTTTACAGCACCTCGATCATGAGAACACCAGGCATGATAGGTCTCTCAGGAAAATGCCCAGGGAAGAAGTTGTCATTGATGGTCACATTCTTGATCCCCACCGCAGATTTCCCTGGATTGTACTCCACCACTCTATCTACCAGTAGAAAAGGAAACCTGCAAACATCAAACAATCACTAAACCCTATGCACGCAACC
>LIEC01011066.1:0-19171 GCA_001925005.1 Drosera capensis | reverse complement strand
AAATCAGAACATTTCACACAAAAGTTCAATCTCCTCACCGATGCGGCAATATGTCGCGAATCTGACCGATATCCAACAAAGTCGGAAATGCCGGAAACCCTAGAGCACAAAAAAAACGCCAAATTAAAACAATCAAATCGTTCGATGTCAACAATTACCACTGAAATCATGACAACATCGTATCGAATTAGACAAATGCGTACGGTTTTCGAAGGGGATTTCCTCCTTATTGCTCCCCAGTGAATCATTCGAACAACGGGCGACCAAAACGGCGCCGTTTCTGGGCGATGGAGAGGAGAGAGAAAGGGATCTGAGGCTGCGAGCGGGGATCGGAAGCGAGAGGGTGGAGAACTGGAGGTGGAGTTTGGGGATCGAGGGAGCGGTGAGGTGTGAGGAGAGAGAATGTGAGAGCGCCGTCGCCGTCGACGCCATTGTTGAGAGCTTGTGAGAAGATAGAGAGAACGAGAGAGATGAGGGCGATGGAAACGAGGATGATGCGGAGTGTGTGAGGGTGGAAGTAAAAGAAGACTGGTGCGCCGGTAACAAAAATGGGAGTGTGGGCGTAATGAGACTGAAAGTGGGGCTGAGTTGTTTTTGGGTTACTTGGTGGGCCGTGAAATAGATTGGGCTGCAATAATGGTGTGTTATGTTTTGATGGTTTGGGGGTATTATTGGGCCTTGTGATGCTTCGAGTGCTGTGATGTTTTGGAGCGAAGTGGTAATGCCCCATGCCTTTGACAAGTTCTGTTACGAGTACATGAAAATGATTATGCAATTCAAATGGGTTGTCATGTGACTGTTGATCAAATTGATTATTATAAAATGTCATAAATAATATAAAGTATAAATTATAATTTATATTATATTTTTTAAATATAAAAAATAATATATTAAAATATAAGTACTTGATCTTCATCTTTTATTATTTTTGGGACATTATAAAAAAGGGCAATTTACAGATTTAAATAAAGACATCACCCATCCGCGCCACAATTGACGTGGCGACTTCTTTTTGGGTGGTAAACCCGATTCGGATGAAAGACATTTGCTGGTTAGGGACAGGTGCATTTGCGTTGGCTACCTTGGAGATGCGGTTCAGCAGGGTTACCGCGTCCTTGGCAAGGGCGCCAAAGGTGTCGGTGGCGAATGGGATGAAAGTGTGCTCGTTAACACGACAACCTTCCTCGTGTTTTTTGACCTTACCGACCGCTGCGTCCTCAGCGGCCTTCCCGCCACTGGGATGTGCCATAGGGGAGACACATGTAACATCCACACAACTGTGACGACCTTGTTCCCAGTTGAAATATAGGATGAATAATATGATTATTAGATGGTCATGTCATTGATTGATTGTTGAACGGATGATTCACCAATCATTTGGGTCTTATTGCTGGTAAGACCACGAGAGAAAAACAAAGGGTACTCGAAGAAAGAATACATGTACTGTATTTATTAACTGTACTTGATTGTAGCTTTGACATGTATCTCCATATTCTGTCCCAAACAAGAATATCAATGTTACCATTGTTGAATAGAGAAGAGTTAATACATCGGATAAATTAATTACAGAGTGTCTTGAGTAACAAACCCATCTTGTTGCTATCTCCTTAAGGGATGATATTATGATATCCAAAGGGTGGATTACCTGATCCACCGAATAACGGATTTCCAAAGTAAACCACCTAGGTCTGATTAGCTTAGACTTAGCTAGTTAGTTTGTCCCAATTCTAGACTTTTGTACCAACCTACGTTCTCATCCCTTGTAGGAACAATACCGATCGAAATATCAATGTAAAAAAATTAACTTGGACACATAGTATGTCTTCTTACATTACCTTTCATCGTTATTAATATGAACGACTTATCCCTACATAATTAATTATTTGAAATCATGCATTTTTAGGAGAATTGTATATTTAAGAAGAAAAACTTCCTGGCCGAGCGATCGAACGTTAAGCCAGCCGGCCTTGTATTTTATATCGGCATCGAAAATGATTGAAACCCACCCTATTGTGTACTGACAGCAATGCACATCAACATTAAAAAGGAGTTTGCCTTACCTGTATACAGTATTTCGTGGGTGTAGTCTTGTAGCTTTAGATTCAATGTATGTGGACGTTTTCGGTTTTTCAACGGAAAAAATCCTGTTCGTTTTTTCAACGGATATAATATATCCCTGCTTTGGATACAAGGGGGGCAAATTGTTATTGACAATTGCTTGAACTCTATAGATTATGCTTGCTAGGTTCGTATAGAAAATTTGAGAATGAGATATGACAGCAAGAGTTACTCATTTATTCGTGGTATTTTCTTTCGAACTTTGTATTTTTGTTGATTTTGCATATATAATGATAGACGAAGCGATCGTTATCCCAGTTCGGTCTTTATGAGTCCTTTGTTAGTGGATCGAGATACATTATCGATGAATCCAAAGTACTACTCAGTATTGGATCTTAATTAAGTTGATTAGTTACCATTTATATACTCCTTTTCCCCATAAAATTAGAAATATCAGAACACCAAATGCATACAGGATCCGGATCCTCTGTCTTTGTAAACCAACAGCACATCTGGTCTGATTTTTTATATTTTTTTTAAATCTGAAAAAAAAAATTAAACGTAAAAAAATCTTTAAAAAATTAATAAAAATAACCTCATAAAAAATTATACTTATAAAAAAATCCAATAATAAAATAAAAACAAATCCTAAATTTTCAAATAAAACTTAAATGTTGGAACAAAAATCCAACGATCTAAACCCAAATACACGCTGTTGGAGTCCCAACAGCGTTGATCCAAACCATGCATACATAGGTGGCGTCTAACTGCTACAACCTCACCCATTAAAGAATATTATTATGACAAATTTGTCGTTGGGATATTGAGATTAAAAATTCAATTTATCTTTCATAGTTAATGCTTAAATAAGATTTTGATCTAAGTCATTGATTTTATAATCTAAAATCCTAACTAACTCTGTATATGATTATTAGAAATTCATTCTCACACCCTTTCTTAATAGGATTAATGACAATTCTCCACCAATATCAATTTAAACATTTATTTCAAGAAAATATGCCTGATATCATCCGCCAGCCCCCACCTCTTTTAGACTTTCGGGCTTCCGAATATCGTGATTTGCACTATGCATTCGTGAATTGCGAGGTTGTTGTAACAGCATTAGCCACTACACTGCTACGTAAAATCACGTAGATTTGACAACCTCATTGTAGCAACAACTCCCTCACTTACAATTTAGATATAACGGTTGTACTCGATGTTGAGATTTAAATATGTATTGAATTTTGTGTAAAATCCATTGAATAAAAACCATTTTTAGAATAATATTGGGTTTATCATATAAATTGTGATAGGAAATAATGAGATATATTGTAATAAGCAATGATTGATCTCATATTTTTTAGATTTAAATGTTTGCCAAAAGTAATCATGTTTCAAGTATTTTAAGATAGCCTAAATTGAAAAGCTGTATATGTATGATAGGACTGAGGGAGTATTTGGTATAAGACGGCACGTGAACAGTAGTCACTAAAACTGTTTTCTCAAGAGTTGTTTATCCGATTGCTCGAATTGTTTGGTGGGATCATATTCCGATTGCTCGAGTTTTAATTTATAAACTTCAAAAGATGTAAATCATGCATGATTAGATTCTTTATGATGAAATCAACGAAGGATAAGGTGGAGCTGAGTTGTCAAAACCCTGCCTGTGGAAACCCGAAATGGCAATGTCAACTGTGTACCAAATCATAAGTGGAGTAGTTTGTTTTCCTTGCAAAAATAGGAAGTACTAGTATTTACAAAACAAAAATTATAAAGAATGAAAGATACTATTCATAATGTCAAAGCATAATACGAAACATATAAAATCAGTACCATGTCATCATGACAGTGAGTATGCATCCTAAGATATGAGGGTTATACAGTGCTAATATGTATATCATTGTCAAAGTTCTCGCAGAGTCTAAACGAAGATGCTAGTGTTTAATTTGGTGTTTAAATACTTGAAATAATTTTGTGATGACATTGATCAAGTATAGTAGAGTCATTGTAATCAGCAAGCGATGTGTTGAATGATATTCCAAAGTTAGTGATGTTGATATTTGTTGGTATGTACTCCATATACCAATAAATCTTACGTCGGTGCTTCCATCGGATAAATATCTGTTGTGTCATCATATGATCTCTCGGGTTCGGGTATAATCTCCAAAGCCTTCCTCTCTTTTTACCGCACTCTAACTCTAAACACTACACTACAAATACAGATTATTTTGATTGTACGTATCTTAGAGCATATATAGTGATGGTAATGGTTTGATTTGGAGTTAAACTTTTTCTTGATTTTTTTTTTTTTTATCAAATTTCTCAAATAAAAGAATGATTTGCTTAATACTACTCCCAAAATTAGTTGAAAAGTTTTTATATTTGGATCGTCTAAAATTAGTTGAATTTTATTCATATAAAATTATCAAAACACTCATATTTTATATCGTATCAATCCATCGTATTATTATTTTTTTAGTTTTTTTCTCACTTTTCTCTTACATGCACATTACCTATTAAATTCAAGACACACATTACAAAGGGATTTTTATTTTTTTTGGTAATGTGTAAAAGTATTCTAACAATAAAAGATTTAGAAATAAAAAATTAAAAAATTGTCTAAATAAGAAAAGATTACAGTTTTTTGAAGGCGAAAAGAAAGAACCTTATCTTCATTAATATTTTCAAAAGAATGTACTCTCGTAGAGTAGCTAGGTAGATAAATTAAACCAAAGCATAAAAATTCAGATAAATAATTGTTGTGACAAATGTCGAGGATATATCGAAGCCGGTTGGTTAAATGAACATGGTCCAGGATGAGGCCCACATACATTTTCCAAGTGGAAGCAACTCCCAACCTTCTCTTCCGCGGTTCCGCCGTCTCACATTGATAATCATTCTCCTTTTTGACATTTTTGTACCTCTGAGTCCCCGTTACTTACTTAAAGCTCCAAAACCCTCCATTCTCATCGCTCCACACAACAATACAAACCGCTCGCCAAAACTCGCTCTCCCATCCCCGAGGGCATTTTCGTCCATCACCAAAATTTCAAATTCGAATCACATCAATTTAACCCTATCGATCTCCCTCGATGAGTAAACGGATCAGCGACGAGGTCGAAAGGGACCATGGAATCATCTCCGGGGAGGAGATGTTGCCGGTGGTGAAACACGGCCACGGCCACAAGGTCGGGAGGGAGAAAAAGGAGAGCGTGTTCGCGGAATTCGGGTATATGTTTAAGGAAATGTTCTTCGCCGACGATCCACTCCGATCGTATAAGGATCAGCCGGCGAGTCGCCGGGTTCTCCTCGGCATTGAGGCGCTGTTTCCGATCGTGAATTGGATTAGGGATTATAATCTGTCCAAGTTTAAGGGAGATTTGATCGCTGGTCTCACCATTGCCAGCCTCGCCATTCCTCAGGTTAGTTATTTTTTTTCACACGTGAGAGTGTATCTGGACTTGGTTTTTGGTTTTGTTAGTGGTTGAATATATGGTGCTAATAATAACATTTTAGAATGATTTTTTAAAAATAAAATAGCATTCAAATTTAGATTGGGAAGTCTGATTTGTCATTTGACTTTTTTTGTAGCATTTGTTGTATTTATTTGATCTACTAACTTTGACAAATGACACAGTATATTGATATTGATCTTATATATCTATAAAGAAAATTTTGAGAAGATATATCTATAAATTGTTACTGTTGTTATGATAGGTTTCTCAACAGCTGGAATTCTATGTGTAAAAATATTAACAATATCAATGTTATTTCACTTTGTTTTGTCCATTGTGACAGAATTCCATTATTTATCACGACATGCTTATATTCGGTCTTAGGACCTAACGAATATACCACACACTGTGTTTTTTTACGGGGAAACAATTGGAAGAAGCCTTTATCTAGCATGTTTTTTCTGTAAGATGAATCCAAAAGGCAAAAAGGACAGAGAACAAAAAGGTCGAACTTTACCTTAAAAGGACAGACTAAAGAAAAGTCTTGAGATGGAATTTTTGCATGTTAGGGTTTAGATTCACATATATGGCTAATTTTTCTCATGTCGTTTATTATCTTTGACATAACAGGACTTGGGTTATGCGAAGCTGGCGCATCTGCCTCCACAGAACGGGTTATGTGAGTTCTTCCAGCTCCTTTCACTTCTTGGAATCAATAGATCGGGTTGTGTTGCTTGTTACTCCCATTCCCATCAATTCCACTTTTTGTTGTCATTATTGAGATATGACTTTTGACTTTTTGTATCGAAGATTAGAAAATTGAGATCGAAAAGGGTCCCTAAAAGAATAATGGGGTAGAGAACACTAGGAATACTTTTCTTTCAGCCGTTGCTTTCGGAAAGCTCTTTCTACTGTGGATATTTTGGGATGTCTTTATCACGAGTTCCGATGATATGAACATCAACATAAGTAAATGAAGTCAATATTCCTTACAGAATTATGATATTTATTAAATTAAAATATTTTAATTAATTTTTTTTTGAAAATTTATTTTTTTTTATAAAAAATCAAAATATCTCTATTTTTTCTTTTAATATCATATCTAACTCCTTCATTATTTTTTTTTTTTTCTCTCACTCATTGAAGCCAAATATCACAAACATAGATCATCGTTGACAACTCAACTGGTTTCAATTTTTTTAGTACGAAGATAATATCACGTACAATCCCGTCAAGTTATATGGCTTAGGAAGAACCAAATATGTACAATCTTGATCTCAATCGTGATTGACAGAGTCAGTTGTTCTATTAGATCAGTCATTATTGAATCATTTGTTCGCGTATGTGAGACCAAAGTACTCCTTGTTCTTCGGGCCATCAAAGAAAGGATAGGATATGGGGATAAGTCAAGATCCAAGAGAGTTAAATGATCCACTCTGTGCTTGTGTAGAAAAATGGAGCAAAGGTGCGGTGGCCCATGCTTGGGCCCAATTTGAATAGTGCTGATTCTGTTTACGTTATGTACTTCTTTCATCTAACCCACAATCATTTCAATCAACCGAAAGTTCGAAACAATTTCCAGTTCCTACTTCTCTGTAAGTCTGCCTGTCCGAAAAAGAAACAAAAACGTGAGTGCTGACTTCAGTTGGAGATTTTATCTGGGTTCAATTCATACAGAAAGTTAGCTCATTTCAATGATTGGGTTTACAAAAATGACTTGTGTAGCGAATATGGGTGCAGTTTACCCGTGGTGTGATAACTCCGCACCAATAGGATTTACCTGTCGACCTCCGGAAACAGTTTCGACGGACTACTAGTATTTCATTAACAAATGATGAGTATATTGTATCGGAATAGGAATGATGAGTATATCGTAAGTCGGCATTAAAACCATTAAGAAATGCATTGATGCTTACCGTTTAGACTTTAGACAATTCCGTCAAGGGATCAAAACCTGTCGGTGAAACCTGATTTAAAAAATCCTCCGGATTTGCGGGCTATTCGGTTCACCAAAAGAAAATCCTTCGGGATTTTCTTTTGGTGAATTGAAACTTGGAGTTGGAGGGATAAAAAAAAGTGATGAGATGATCCTACTCGGTTGACAGTCAGTTTATAATCTGACACTTCAACGAGATTTAACCCAACTGATCACATTAGCTAAATAGGTTCATCTCTGCGTCAGCAAGTAAATTTCTCAATGGAACTCCCAACACACTCGATACAGCTCGACTAAACTGGCCACTCGACGCTCTTAAGTCATGACTTGGTAGTAGAGATTCATTTGAGATAGTTAGTTGTTGGAAGTGATGACATGACCTGAAGTTCATTCCATTCAAATGGCAGATAGCAGCTTTGTACCACCTCTTATCTATGCATTCATGGGAAGTTCAAGGGACCTTGCAATCGGCCCTGTGGCTGTTGTGTCTCTCTTGTTGGGTACACTACTGGAGAAGGAATATGATCCCACCAAACAAGCAGAAGACTATCTACGCCTCGCTTTCACTGCTACCTTCTTCGCTGGAATCACTCAGGCAGCACTTGGTCTTCTAAGGTATGTGTTACACATAATGCAGACCAGATGCACCAGAATGAGACTAGACATGCGCTTTCAGTTGGATTAGATTAGTTGACATCCCTTTTTCCACTGTGTCCTGATGGGAGACTCTCTGGCTCTTGGTTTCAGATTGGGATTCTTAATCGATTTTTTATCCCATGCTGCGACGGTTGGGTTCATGGCTGGTGCAGCTATTACCATTATGCTTCAGCAGCTAAAGGGCTTCCTGGGCATCAAAAACTTCACGACAAAGACTGATATTGTCCATGTCCTGCATTCTGCTTTCTCAAATGCACATCACGGGGTAAGCATTCTGCTTACATCTTGACATGTTGTTCCTCCTTGGCTTCTTTACTGCTTATCATTGCTAGATGCGGATGAAGATCAAGGTGAACTGACAATGCTGTGTCTAAATTTTTCAGTGGAATTGGCAGACCATAGTCATAGCATCGTCCTTCTTAGCGTTCCTGTTGGTTTGCAAATTTATTGTAAGTTATCCAAGCACTTCCTTTCTTGTTTCTGATGTGCTTATACCCCACAGAGGAAGATGATAATCATCCAAGATTTTTTACAGGCAAAGAAGAATAAGAAATTGTTTTGGGTTGCCGCGATTGCTCCTCTGATATCTGTAATCATTTCCACTCTATTTGTCTACCTTTTCCATGCTGATAAACATGGGGTCGCAATTGTGAGTACTTGATGCTAGTTATTCTTGTTCCCCCATTTTATTTTTCGTTTATTGACCATAGCTTATGAAATATTAGTAGGCTAACTTGATAACACTACATTTCTTTGTAGGTGAAAACTATCAAGAAAGGAGTAAACCCGTCATCTGTTAACAAGTTGTTCCTGAGCGGACCTAATCTGGCTAAAGGCGCAAAAATTGGAGTAGTTGCTGGCTTAATCGGACTCACAGTGAGTGTCTATAGTTCCTTTTCCATGATCTTTATCATGCAAGAAGAAGCACTTGATTCTGGTGGGAAATTCTCTGACGCTGACAAATGCATAATTTCATAATGGCTCTAGGAAGCTGTTGCTATTGGGAGAGCATTTGCAGCTGCCAAGGACTACGCTATAGATGGAAACAAGGAAATGGTTGCTCTGGGAACCATGAATATCATCGGTTCACTTACATCTTGCTATGTTGCCACCGGTAAAAAAAAATAAAATTAGGCTTATAATTTAAGGTAACCATATCCATCCTTGTGTACTTCCGCGGCATGTAATATGGTGCATCGATGATGCAGGGTCGTTCTCACGTACATCAGTGAACTTCATGGCTGGTTGCGAGACAACAGTGTCCAACATAGTCATGTCCCTGATTGTGTTGCTAACACTGGAGGTCATCACTCCTCTGTTCAAATACATCCCGAACGCTATCCTTGCATCCATCATTATATCTGCTGTGAGTGGCTTGGTCGATATTCAAGCCATGATCCTCATATGGAAGATCGACAAGTTTGATTTCATTGCTTGCATGGGAGCATTTTTAGGCGTGGTGTTTGATTCAGTTGAAATTGGACTTCTAATTGCTGTAAGTGCTCACGTCGATTACATCCTATCCACTTCTAATGGTTCTTACATACTGCAGTTTACAAGCCCAATGAAATAATTTATAATTATTATGTATATAATTATGCAACAGGTCTGCATCTCGTTCGCCAAGATTCTTCTACAAGTAACCAGACCAAGAACTGCTTTGCTTGGAAACCTCCCTGGAACTACAATCTACAGGAACGTCCAGCAATATCCTGATGCAACAATGTTGCCGGGCATCCTGATTATCAGAGTTGATTCTTCAATCTACTTCTCCAATTCAAATTACATCAGGGAAAGGTAATCCAGTTCCTTTCTGTCCACCTTCCATGCCTGGCATCCATTGGATTGTTATTTCTTTCAAGAAATACTTGACACATCCCAGGTCATTGCAGGCTGTTGAGATGGCTCACGGACGAAGATGATAAAAACAAGAAACAGAACCAGCCAAGGATTCAGTATCTGATCATTGACTTGTCGCGTAAGAACCAGCCAACAGTTTCCTATCCGTATCCGCTATTTTTTTATTATAAAGATCCAGATTTTTATTTAATCGTCCAGCATATTCTTTATATCAGTATTTAAAACATTTTTTTTAACTTCTAACATAATTTTAATCGTCACTTGTAGTAAATAAAATATCTTTCAAAAAGAAAATTTTTCCTTTTAAAAAAATGACTATAATTATTTAAATACAAATAAATATTTTTTAAAACTTTATAATTAATTTTCGATTTTAATAATTGTCATCTACCCATAAAGAACATAAATTAAGAAAAAAAAATGATTTAGTGATTTTAATTTTCATTCCCTACAAATAAATAAAAAATAAAGTAAAAGGAGTCATTTAGGGATATGAATAGGGATAACGAATCTATTGGGTGCATTTTTCCTTTTACCTTCCCTAAATATAAAGATAAGGGGCCTCATAGGGACACTGCTGTGAATATTCTTGAAGCTCCTATTAGGGAATCAAAGAACTCCTTATTGTCGGTGCCTAGTTATCCTGATTCCTTACACTGTAATCTTGTGTATTTTTTGGCTGCAGCTGTCATAGACATCGACACTAGCGGCCTCAATGCTTTCGAAGACCTATACAAAAGTCTTCAAAAGAGAGATGTCCAGGTAACCAAAACAATCTTCAAAAGGAAGATGTCCAGGAATCATATACGTTCAATTGTTTGGCCGATAATATGAGGGTTTTTTTTTATAATAAACTTTGGGCTCTCCTTTCAACAGGTTGCATTGGCAAATCCAGGACCAGCTGTGATCGAGAAATTCCACTCATCCAAATTTGCAGAAATGATTGGCCAAGGCCGCTTCTTCCTTACAGTCGCGGACGCAGTCCATGCCTTTGCTTCAAAGGTGGAAGAAGAACCTTACTATTTGGCTCCATGATCCGAAGAACCTCGACGACAAAGGAGGACATGTACCATTTGTTAAGCAGATAAAAGATTGAAAACGTGTGCACGGCTGACAACGTTCACTAAGCTGACTGTGAAAGTCTTAACATTTCCACTCGACACCAGCATAAAAATTGGGAGTGAGTGTGTCGAACAAGCTTGCGCACCCCATGCCGCTTAGCCGCTTAGACGTCCGAAGCTCTCGCATAATTCGGGAATCCTCTTGCGTGTGATTTTTCAAGTATTTGCTTGTAACATCTTTTGTTACTTGCACGAGTGTCTGGTTTGTAAAATTTCATCTTGCTGTCTTGTGTGTATATACTTGCTTTTGATTATGAAAGGATGGAACGAATCCCCTACATGGGTAGGGCACCTAAACCTTATTGTAGAGAAACAAAGCGTTACAGTCACAAGGTAACAAATGATGATCGTGCAAAACAACAGCAGCTTAAAAGCGAAAGAAGATTACGATATAGAAAAAAGCATAACTCAGAATATAGCGGCATAATTCGATAGTCAAGATAGACACTCTTCAATATCCAATATCACAGGTCTCATAGCATAATATATGGCGAAGCTACTACTAGTAGAAACGACATCGACTAATATAAGCATATATAGTAAAAAAAATAAAAATAGGACAAACACCACACCCGCAGATCAATGTGCTCATCTACATCCCAAAAGGTAAGACTTATTTCCTCAGAGGTAGGAGAAGGCTGCGGCAGCCAAGACGACGATGAACGATCCGGCAGAAACAGCAAATGTTGAAGCAGCCTTATTCGGCGCAGGAGCTGGAGTTACCACAGTGCCCCCGGAAAGCACGGAGGAACTGGGACCTTCAGCAGGAGCTGCAGCTGAAGAAAACAACACCAAAGCGAAATCAACGATGACAGAAACAATAGCAATCATGGAAAAAAACTGATAGCATTGTATCATGACCAAAACTTATAACATCGTTGATCTGCTGCTGCGACACAACTTCAAATTGTGCATTGAAAGCGACATTCTATATAATCAATAATTCGCAATTCAATCAAATTACTGCTAATCTCACCAGCCGTACTACATAAAGACACCTATATGCCTACACAGAAACTAAGCACTCAACCAACGCAACGGCTGGACCTCACGAGCAGTTACAATACATTCAAGCGAAAATAAAGTTCATTCAACTTTATTCGCATGGATCCCACAGAACAACCAGTATATACTTATTGCTTCGGGAACACATCGAAGGACGATTACGTTTGCATTCTTCAAATATTTCCACTACGCACATAGGGTGGTGTACATCCCCACACTTGGGTGATGTTTTACTGATGGAGATAAAAATCGTACACAATCGATTACAACAAATGAAAATCATAATGTAATTAATTTAGTCCATTAACCAAACTACACAAAGTGTAGGGTGTATACCCCATGGAAGTTGAAACAATTTCTCTTCAAGAACACATTCAATGAGTTCCCACCTTGATTCCACAATGGGTTGATTCGAAACCATACACAAACAGCTATCATTTCCCACTTATGGGATTCAAGCTGTATTTTAACACATCAAGTTACATCCCACCTATAGTATCCCATAAACAAAACTAGACATAATGAGCTAATACCCAACCCAACACACAATAATGCAAAATTCATTCCACCATTATAGACTTTAGTACGAATTGAGCATATGGACCTTTTTCCAGGACACTTGATTGTCACAAGCAACCACCCCACCAAGAAAGTCATGTTCATGGCATGAAAGTTGGTGAGATCATGTTAGCGTCATAAATACCGGTCCACTTCAAAGACTAAATAGTTACAAGTTTGCAAAACTGATCATACAGAATTCAACACAAGCAAGCTTACCAAGATTTTTCTAGTAAACAGAAACCAAATCAAGGATATATAGGCAAGAGATGCAACAGTGTTTCGATTTTTGAGTAGAAAGCGACATCGTCAAGCTAGCTTATACTATGGCTAATAAAGGGGTTCCAATTCTAAATTATGCAAATTAAATGTATTATAGAGAACATGGGACACTAGTCAATGACAATGGACAGTGAAATCAATGATCTATGTTTAAACAACAAATAACATCGTGGATTTCACATGAAAAGATTAAACAAAGGCAGGCCCCGACAACCTTTCTTCATATCAGTGACATATCATCATTCTTCATCTCAACCACTAGTACTATTATAGTTCAAATTCAAGAATTTCTGAATTAGTATACATTTTCTATTGTGTAAGGGGAATGTACTTGTATTAAATATTTTCGGAAATTTTGCTAAAAAAGGGATTAAATCAATGTTATTAAAAGCAGTAAATCAGAGAATAAAAAATAATTACACAGAGATTTTACCCAAAACAGAACAATGCAAATCAAAAACCCAAACCATGCATGTAACACATTAATATATCATCAACCGAAATCATGAAAACTAGAACAAGCAGATCAATTGAAACAACAATCAATGCAAACATATCCTCAAAATTAATAAACAAAATTAAGCCATTAAACCATTCTAGACAGATCCGTACTAGAACATGGACCAAGTCAGTGTTATAGATCCATGAATTTTCAAACTCATGGTTCCAATCTTAATCATCAAATTAAACTCGCCACAAAAATTTCATGCACGAAGACACAAATCCGAAAAACGCTCAACAATTAAAAAATCCATACCAGGAGAAGCCTTGGGAGCCAAGAGCGAAGCTGCAACACAACAAACCAAAACACACAAAACACAAATTCAATCAAATCCAAAGCAAAACCCCAAAAATTCACTTCAACATCAAAAATTTCGATCCAAACTAATCCAACTCACTTCCACAGAGTCCGGCACCAGGAGACGGAATGTGACAAGCATCGGGCATCGTTAGCGCCCTCGCTATATCGATCGAAATCCCCAACTGTCCCGTCTTAGAGAACTCCTCGCAGAGGCACTGAGCGTTGGTCTTGAGAACAGTCTTGAGACCGGAGCAGCAGGTGCCTTGGGGTTTCTTGAGGGTGCTGCCGTTGGTGACGTATGTGAGGCAGTCTGTGAGGGAGATGATTACGGTGGAGCAGTCCGTGGCCGGTGTTGATGAAGAGGATTTGTCGGCGGCGGTATTGGCGGCGACGATGGCGACGAGGAGGAGCAGGAGAGCGGTGGTGGTGTAGTTGGGTGCCATTGTTAGGAGATGTGAGAGATAGGAGAAGAGGTGAACGGGTGTGAGGAGAGTGTTTTTGCGAGAGTGCGGGGAATGGAGTGATTGTGAGGTGTTTAAGAAGGGGCTTTTAGGTGGTGTAATTAATAAGGAATAAAGTTCAAGTTTTTGATTTTTTCTGATTTTTTTAAATTTGAATTTGAATAATTTCAAAATTCAAACCGTGGGAGATTTCTTTAAAAAAAAGAAATTTACTGTTGGGGAATTAATGCAGCAATAATTAAAAATAAAAGATTTAAGAAATATACGTTATTAAATAATTATATCTAATAATAAATAAAAAATTAAGATTAAAATAACACGAATCAAGAAAAATTGAGATCAAAATATTATTATTTAATTTTAAATAATTATTTTTTATTATTATTTATTTTTATTAAATAATTATATCCTCACATATCCTATCCAGAAAATTCTAAAATGAAATGATACAAATACTTCTATATTTTCATAAATCACGTTGATAACATGCATATACATACAAATAATACAAATTATGTAAACTTTAAAAAAAGTTAGTCTTTTTAACTATATAAGCTTATCGTAAATGTTTCATGATTAATTGGAGACGTGGAATTTTTTTTTTTTCCATCTTTGAAAAAGAAGATATCATGTGAGGCATGGAAGTAGGCGTTGGATTTAAGCAGTGGAGGACACGTGGAGAATAAAGGGCACGGGACTTTCTCGGGATTGAGGGCGATGCTTTTGAGAGGAAAAGATTTTGAAATTCAAAAAAATCAGTAAAGGGCAGGGGAAAGGGAGGAGGCAGAACACCTGTGGGTCATGCAAATTTGATGTACACTGTATTCACACACAGGACCACGTGGACGGTTCCGATTATTTGAGCCGGACATGAGTCAACGATGCATTGGACTAATTTGACCGCACGCTGTCATTTTTTGGTCTACCCAACGGGAAAGTATGCCCGTGAGTTGTCGCTGTTTTATGCTAGGAGAGGATGGATTAATAGATTATACTGTTTTATCATCGGTTTGGTTCATCAGCCATATACTCCTTTCGTTACAATGCAATATTTGGACGATTTTATTATTCAATCCGTATCTTCTCTGCTTTAATACTTACGGCTACTTTTGTTTTTCGACCGGAAGTATTAGATGTACTTCCATGGGTGTACACTCCCAACAATTTCATGTTATCTAATTGGTTCAATTAAATTAACTATTAACTAATAAAAATTTTACTTTATCATCTCATTAATCAACCTCACCCTTTCGAAAAGGATATGCACCCGAAGATGCACTAATAATTTCCCATTTTCCCATAAATTCATCACCATTCATCTCGAAAAACATAAACGATTCACGAGAATTCATTTGGAACGTCTACTTTAGATCAAATGTAGCAGTACCAGTTTATGTACGACAAATCATACAACTAGTAGTGTAAAATTTTGCCGACGTAGACCAGCCCATGCGGCAGCTGATAGCAAGTCAACTCCGTCCTCTTCTACATATTCCTCGACCAAGATTGAGACACCATTAGCAACAACACGACAACTTCATGATACAATGTACCATCTTCTAAGTCCTAAACAGTTCTAATCATACTCGTATGCCTCAACTGGAAATGTTTACTGAAGCATTCAGGCCACTTATCCTAGTTTTCACATTGACACATATATTCCCTCATTGAGGGAAGAGACTGAAACGGGACATGAAAAAAGTCACTCCAGAAGAACAAAATAGGAAACATGAGACACATTAGGCTAGTATCATTATTGATTCAAAAATCAAAATGACAACTTACCAACATCACAATCAGACCGATCGAAATTTCCCAAACTTGGGGTTGACATATCACCAGCAGAATATTACGTTTCCTAATCAAGATTTTCGCACTGAAGTCGCGTTGATTTTACGGTCCCAAGTTTGGCAACTTTCATTCTCCATGCAAAAAAAAATCTCAATGTACTCATTAGGCTCTTCCTTCATCATCTTATAAGATAAGAAGATAAATCTAAGCATCATATTCATTACTCGCTTGGATAAATCTAAGCACAAAACAACAATGAATATGACAACTCTGTCATGGATTTCATGCACATATATCCTTCTGTGCTTGGCTTGTGTTGGAGCTGCACATGCAGAAAGACAGCACGGGATATCAATGGATGGTTTGAGTTTGAAGAAAACATTGATCGTCGATCAATCAGGACACGGGGATTTCACGACAGTTCAAGCTGCCATTGACTACATTCCCTCGAACAATTCCGACAACATTCTCGTGCACATCAAACCTGGAATATACCAGTAAATTTCTACGTGCTCCCTATGTATTTTGTTTACTTTAATACGTTCGTCCATAATGCAAGACAGTGACACCAGTATAACAGCAAAATGCAGCTCAAGCAGTTTCTTCACTACCCTCTATGTCGATGGTCTTAAGTTTGAACATTGGTATTAACATGCAGCGAGAAGGTCCTAATACCACGAGAAAAGCCATTCGTCACCCTTCGAGGAGAAGGGATGTACACTTCAAGGATAGAATGGAATGAATGCCTGTACGAGGACCAGACCCCGTTGAATGTGTTAGCTGACAATTTCGTCGCCACAGGCATTGGCTTCGTGGTAAATTTCCTAATTGAACAAATAGTTCTACCTAGTATAGCTAGCCTTTCACCACATCACCACCACATCTATCTTGGCATCTGTGCTGATGATCTCATCTACTTTACGCCCCTTCGGATAATAATGTGGATAAAAGAACACATATAACTATCCAAGGAGGCCAATAGGTGTACCGAGGGAACCAGCGACAGCTGCCAAGGTATCTGGAGATAAGGCGATATTCTCCCGTTGTGGGTTCTTTGGGTTACAGGATACTCTATGGGATGACCATGGCAGACACTACTTCAAAAATTGCAGGATCGAAGGCGCAGTTGATTTCATATATGGAGCTGGCCAATCCATCTATGAGGTATATTACCAGCGTCAACCTAATAACTGCACTGCTGTCCTTGTATTCTACAGCTAACTTAGTTGTTTATGCAGGATTGTGTTGTGCAAGTGAATGCAGACCAGTTAGAATTTGGTCTGGCCGGCTTTATAACAGCACAGGGAAGGGAAAACAGGAACGACACGAATGGCTTTGTTTTCCACAGAGGTACAGTGAATGGGACGGGATCAACATACTTGGGAAGAGCTTGGAGGCCATATGCCAGAGTCCTGTTTTACCAAACTCATATCGATGAGGATATTGTACCTCTAGGCTGGGATTGCTGGACAGCTTATGGGAGGGAGTATGTTAATTTTTTCTTTGCACCCTTTGCTTAATCATTTTAACTCCATGTTTGGATTCTTTGGAATGGAGTGAATCTCACGGAGGCTGGAAAACGTTGCAGGGAGCAACTAACGTTTGCAGAATTGGATTGCGATGGTCCAAAATATGACACATCAGGTCGTGTAGATTGGGCAATTGTTAACAGCACAAGTAGGGTTTCAGAAATGCTATCTCTTGCCTACATTGATACCGAAGGATGGACGAAACCATTTTCAGAGTGCCAACCACCATGCACATTACAGATAAATGATTGAATATATGAATCAGGAGCACGGAAAATGTATTATCTTTCTTTTTTACATTTGTTTTGGAGTGTAATCATTGTTTGTTTAATGAATTGATTTGTCTATGCTTGTATTCATGTCTGTTTGATGCCATCCACGTCTATAAAGTTTAAAAGGAAAAAATTTACAAGCATGTACAACTTCCCTCCCTCCACTATAATCATTCAGGTCTAGATGAATGAAGCAATTCCTTCTTACAAGAAAGGAAATAGCATGGGGGGAAACGGCACACGATCTATGAGGCACTGATGCTATGGAGTCTACCAGAAGCAAAAGATCACAAAGAGAAGGTGGAGGCAGGGAAGTGCATGGAGTGAGTTAAGGGGAAGGCCGGGAGGCGTAGGACATCGTATTCCTACTCTGGAGAAATTGAAGTCTGGCCCTTAGGAGATTTGTACTACAGTATAAGATAGCCAGTCAAGGATATTACCAGGGTTGTGAACTTATTGGATCTTATGCTATATTATTATACCACCAGACTGCCATCTTCCATTTTATTCAATGAAAATTAGAACAATGGAACCAACTAGGTTGGTGCATCCATTTGATAGCTTGTTAAAGCATTTGCATTGGATTATGTAAAATAGGTATAATATGTAGTTTAGATAATGAAAAGGTGTAATTTGATAAAGATAGCATCTCCAACAGAATCTTTAACTATTGTCTATCATGTATAATTATGAACAGTGACTCTCCAACTTTATCTACTCATTATAGCATCTGTAACTATTTAGTTAATGTTTTTTTTTTGGCATTGGCATCTTTCCTACCTTCTGAGATTTGGGTTTTGAGATTTGAGATATTGGGCTTTGAGATTCTGAGCTTTGAGATTTGAGGAATTTGGATTTTGATGTGTTGAATTCGTCGAAGAGAGCCGATGCTCATAATGATGATCATCTGGCAATGGCGGCGATAACGAGGACCATGATGTCGAAGGGTAAGGAAGAATCGAGATCGAAAGGTTAGGAAGAGCCGAGATCACAGAAATCGAGATCCATGATCGACTCCATCCCCTCTCCATCGCCAGTGTATCGTTCCGTTTCTTCGCGGTAGATGATTTCGATGTTGAAGATTTGAAACGATCGTCGATATCGGGAGTAGTAAGAGCCGAGAGGTGGAGAAGAGTGGTGAGGTGGTGTTGGTGTGGGAAATGAAAAATATTGTTAATATATAGATTATATATTTAAGATAGAGATTTTGATATAGTGGATGATAAACAGAGATTCCGTAGATTGAGGAAAAGGTGCATTTGAATATGTAAAATGGAGAATCTGTTAAGAGATTCTAATGTGAGTGCTTAGGATTCTCTTGTGTTTTTACCATTTGATGGCTTACCACACTACGAGTGTTTGGCCCTGAACTTATGTCCGC